>NW_019059879.1:773405-791455 GCF_000696155.1 Zootermopsis nevadensis | reverse complement strand
GAGCTTAAAAATCTGTACTCCTCCCCCAATATTGTCAGGGTGATTAAGTCGAGAAGAATGAGATGGGCTGGGCATGTAGCGCGCATGGATGGGACAAGAGGTGTGCACCGGGTACTGGTTGGGAAACCTGAAGGGAAGAGACCGCTGGGGAGACCTAGACGTAGATGGGAGGATAATCTCAGGTGGGATCTATGGGAGATAGGAGTTGAAGGAGACTGGATTTTGTTGGCCCGGGGCAGGCCCCGGTGGAGGGCTTTGGTTAGTTCGGTGATAAACCTTCGGGTTCGGTGAGCAATCTAGTTAGTTAGTTAGTTAGAGTTCAATAAAAATCCGAGAAAATTTCGTTAGATCTAGTGAAGATTTTATGTTTTTATCAGTAGTTTACCCAAACTGCAGATTTATCACGTGAACGCCTTCTGTGAGAAACTTTGTCACTCTCTCTCTTTTTCGTCGTGTTTTCTTTGATTCCCTTTCTCTGTCTTCGTACGTCAACTTTTTCTTTTTGTAGTAACGAGTTTCGTGTAACGTGATATGAGCATCTTGTCTCTGTACGCCATCTACCTTACGTGTTGTAATTTCCTACCATGAACATGGCCTTCGTGCGAACTTCAACGTTGAGAGAAACATTTTCATTGTTTAACGCAGTAGACCGTAGCCCAGTCTCTCGATAAATGTTTAAAATCATGCAGCATGTAACAATCCTCTTTATGATGTAAACTAAAGCCTGATTATCGTCGTTAAGTCTATATTTATTCTTCTATACAATACTTACAAATAATGAACCGTTACAACCAGGGATATTAAATTTTATATGAGAATACACCACATACATATCAGAAGATACAGTATGAGATTTGTTTTGTTTGCTGAAGTTTTAAACACAGTGACGTTACGATACTTTGAGGTTATTGTCAACAAATGTATAGATATTATATAAAGAAATTATTAAAATACGTGATTAATTACGTATAATTTTGTCATTTCTAAACCGATAAACGCACTGTTGTGAAACCTTCCATCCATGAAAGGCGATGCTGAATAATATTATTTGGACATATATAATACATACATACATCTCACAGGCTTCTCTTATGGTGAAGTTTGATATTAGATTTCGAAAATTTGAATTACAAGAAATAACAACGTATATATAAGAGACACATTTAAATACACTATCTTCTTCAGAAAGATTGCCTACTCTCGCTATTTCATATTCCTAACTTGTTTTAGATCAGCTGTAAATAGTGTCCCATTAATATCTAATGAATATTGGGTGTTTATTTATTTGCTTTGTTCAAGTGATACGTGTTGTACCAATATGATTATACATCTAACCCCTTCTCATATGAAACAATCATGAAACCTTGGTGGTTGATAAGACAGCAGTAAACGTGCAAGGGCTCTAAAAGGAGGACAGGAGAAAAGAGAACAGAAATTAAAATGAGTTTATCTGATAATTATTTAACTTCGACCAAAGTCTACGTAACATTTTATACTTAAAACAAGCCAGTGTATATAAATTCAAATTTTGGAACACGAGGAGAAAAAGATTCGAAAAACGTTCAGAATTACTTTTGCTTCAGTATTTCGCACCGTTGATTTCAGATTCCTAAAATATGATAATATACATTTATTAATAAGGGATATTATAATGTATACTGAACATAATAATATTATTATCTAATATTAAATTTTATGGGATATGCATCAGACTAAAATTTATATTTGCATATAATAGAGCTTGGGGAACATTTTTTAAATATTAAGTTAACTGAGGAATATGTAGGCTGGTAACTGCTAAAACTATATTAAAAACATAACAAATACACAGCTAAGATCAAGGATTAATTAATTTGTGATTTAATTAGAATAACCTATATATATATATATATATATATACGTATGATATTGTAACTTAAGAATATATTTATGGTTATTAATGCTAACGCTGATGTAGAATATATAATTTTCGGTAGTTTAAGATTTTATTACTAACATGGACGTTGCGTGGTGTAGAATTAGTTATTGAGTGACTATCGAATAGTAAATTCTGTTTTGAGGCGAACTCCTATTGTGTCTATGGAGATGCTGTTTCGTGCGATTATAGTATGTTTCGAAAACTAAGTTTCACTGTCGATCTGTTAGTCTTGCACGTATTCTAATAACAAAGACTATCTGAAATCTTATGATATAAGCCACTTTTGCTGTTACGTTAATTTGCATTTGTGTCATTGAAACTCTTGTTACAATTTATATTACTTAAAATGTCATGACTGAATATCTTATTTGTTAGTATTTTTTCCGTAACTTCTCTTTTTTAACTTCAGCCTGTCTGAAGTGAATTAATTACTATTGCAAAGATTTTTATTTAAAATATATAATAAAATTCAGGTCAATACACAAACTTTATTTAGATGTTAAAATTTAAAATTTGCGCTATTCATCGCTACAACGATGTTACAATAGAGCGCTTTCTTCACTACATGTTTCGATGCGAAGCATCATCTTCAGGTGATATCCTTTAAAACTCTATTGTAACATCGTTGTAGCGATGAATAGCGCAAATTTTAAATTTTAACATCTAAATAAAGTTTGTGTATTGACCTGAATTTTATTATATATTTTAAGTATAAAACACAAACATGACGCATTTAAACCTTAAAGATTTTTATATTTTTTTAGTAAGAATTTTGTTTCAACGCAGTATATTCCGAAGAATATTTTTAATTTCTGTTCGCTTGTTACCTTTGTGTATTAACATTCGTTATAGTAATGTAATTTTCTGATAATTTAATTATTGTTATTTTATTATTTTATTCTTATACTGTATCTGTAATTGAAAATCTCTGCTGGTGCAACATACTAATATCAAATAATTAAATTGAATTATTTCATCAGTATTTTTTAATTTGTCAGCGGGACCTAACTCGTGTTATGGATAATTGTTGTCTCTGCTAGTTTTATTATCATTGATATCTTTGTCATATTTATTAAATCTTGATTAATTCGTGTCTGCTTATTTAATGTGTTTTAACGGTTAACTCAGACAATATAGTTGTAAATTTTAATGTGAATTTTAATTTTCGTAATAATTTACATGTACAAGATTAATACTATTTTAAAAGTGAATGTTTCGAAATGGCTTGCAGAAATGTGGTTCGATTACCGTAAATATCAGATGGATTTGAATTTAAACACGTTTAAGAACTATTCGAATAAAAGTGTTTCAGAATTTGTATGTTCGAATGAAAATGAGTATTTTACAATTTAAATATCATGAACTTAATAGAACTTAGATAAACAAGATTATACAGATGTTTTTATGAATTAATTCTCTGGACTCTGAGAATTATAGTCTTCTTGTAGCGTTCTTTTCAGCAGTAAATTCAGAATAAACTTAATTTCTTTCGTGTGAGAAAATACTTCGAAACTTTTTGTGGATACATCGGTCAAAGTTCACCTTGGTAACGTGGGTAGTAATTAGGAAGGAGGAGGAGTCTGAACAAGTTGCATGAGCTGTATTTATCGCAGTGATTTCGCGTGACCGAACCAAACAGCAAATGCAGCCCTCAGCTTGGAATGGCTTATTGATTATCTCCGTAGGACAACTTTCTATTTTGGTTCACTCCGTTTTGTAATACACTGTGCATAACACGAGTTAAAATGCAACACTATCGATACATCGATAGGTAACAATTTATTTAATTATCAGTTTCGAATAATGTCTTATGTACTCAGTATTTTTCTTTTAACAAATCAGTAGTTGAATTTACTTAAATTACGCCACGAAAAGGAAAAATCCAACTTCTGAAACGTTGTAATTTATTTTAATATACTTAATGATAAATTTAGTAAAAATTTTGTTGAATGAAATATACTATCGTTATAAACCATTTGTAATTCTTCTGTCTTATTTATTTTTATTGGTGACAATGTGAGAGCAATGTAATAAATATTTCACTACAAAATGTGAGGAATGTCTTGACCAATTAAGTGACTATTAACTCTCTCGTGCATCGAATTATAAAATCAGTATAAAATTTTCGTTTAAGATAACTTTATTTTAACTAAAAGACAGAGGGTTAAATTTAGAAATTTATTTAACCGTGTGTAAGGAAATTAACTTCCCTGAACTTCAAAGGAATAATATTCAAATGTAAACTTTTATAGTAATTGCAATGAGCATTTAGTATGCGCAATGAATTTCCTTAACAGAAAATAATAACTTCGTAAGAAATTAATTAGTCAGGTACTTATAAAAAATCTCACAATATTCGACGTAATTCTGCATCTGTCGTTAATTTAATTTGTTATAATTTTATTTAGTAACTCTGTGTTAATTTTAGTTAGAAAATTAACGTAATTACTCACGAATGCTTTGCAGGTAAATTCATACTGAGTCTGATTCCTGAACCTGTAATAAACTCAATGGGTCTTGAAGAGAAGTTGTAAAGTATGAAAGAGTACAATTACTAACTTCATAATCTGTACATTCTAGCGAATATATTTAAAAGTGAAATAAACCGAGCAATACAATGAAAGCGAAATTAAATGAGTACAGACATGTTAACTCGGGCGCTATAATGTTTCAGTAATATTTTGTGTGGAGCGAGCGTATAAATAAATTCTTAAAATTATTTGTTATCAGGACTTTTTCAATCGTATGGTTTTAAAATTCACGACGTTTCGGAGGCTGGTTCTGTCTCAGTTGGGTTTTAATGTCCTTTGATGAATTGGATGCCAACATTTTTAACAGGTATTTTATGTAAATTTTTATGTGGTTTCAGAACTGGTCGCTTACAGAGCTGTATGATAGGTCTTATAATTTATATTTTATCATTTAAATATTATAATCTACTGACAGAACCCGTAGTTGGGTGGATAAGTTGAAATAATTGCAGGATTCATATTGTCCAGTGACAGAGAGTAGCTCTTTCTAAGGTACCTCTCACCTGAAGACGGAGACAGAACCAGCCTCCGAAACGTCGTGAATTTTAAAAACAGACGATGGAAAATGTCCTGACAACAACTAATTTTAATTGTAAACTACCGTCGTCAAAATCCTTTAGAATTGAATATATAAATTCGTTTTACAGAACACACAAACACTGTACATTTTCCTGAGCGATTTCCACATTCGGTCCGTAGTTAAAGCTTGGATATCAGTATTTCTTCCTTAAGCAAGTTTTCCACAAATTTAAATGTTATTACGTCGATAAGTAGATTGATTAATGAATCATAAACGAGAAAGTATATAAGTAAGTAACCGCGGTCTAGTGTAATTGTATTATCATGTTATTTGAATGGATAAACTGAGGAAACTTCAGTTAGAATAGCCCGGTCTTATTTTTTTATTTTTATTATTTAGTGTTCTGTCTGACGACAGGTCCATATGAACAGGATCCTTCCATCCTTTTCTCGGACTGGGACCTGTTCATATACGTTCTTGGCAGATGATCCAGAAGTGGTTTGCCATTGCCTTCTTCTGTGTGTGAATGGAGTAATTGTTGGGATGCCACGGAGGAAAACTCCGTGTTGCCTAGACCACGGCCTTGCCCAACACAAGTTACAAATTCGGGCACCGCCGGGAATCGAACCCGAGCCCGGTCTTAGGGCCGATAATTAAACTCTGGAATTTTTGAAACTGCAGTTTCATGTCTTGGTCCCGTAAGGCAGTCGCTGTGACAATGATCATTTTTGGTCGTTTCAGACAACGGTAAATACCGAGTTAGAAGTCAGGTAGTGTCGGAATGAATATTATTGAATCCACCCAAGATTAAATTGAATAAAAATTTTCTTGGATATTATCCATCGTCTAGTAAATATAAAACGTAAAACGACGTTTCGCAGATGGGACTCTATCTCCGTCTTCAGGTTCCTACTCAGTTGGGTCCCATCTCCGAAAAGTCGTTTTACGTTTTATATTTACTAGACGATGGATAATATCCAAGAAAAATTTTATTTAATTGACTCTTCACCATCGTCAAGAAGTTTTAGATTTGATAGCCACCCAAGATTATTGTAAAACGGGGTAGTTCGATCGGTACAGCGACTCATTATCGGGGTTCGATCCTGGACGGGGACAGAGAATTTTTCCTTTAGTCTCTGCTTCCAGACCGGGCCTGTGGTCCACCCAGCTTTTCGTCTAATGGGTACTTGGGGTTAAGCCTATTGTTACAGAATGTAGGACTACCTGGGCGGATTTAGTGAAAATATATGAGTCAATCTATCCAGTCTTTTGTCTAAATATAAACCCCGAAAATTAATTAAATTTAGAGACGTTTTGAGGCAGGGCAGGTAAGTTTATTTAACTGTCATTGAGAAAGGGGGATGTTGAATTGGTGAAATGGATTTCAGTAAAAGTTTGTTACAGAAACTTGTGAGTTAGAACGTAGGATTTGTTAAGCTGGCTTCTGTTCGGAAGCTACCCACATCGATTTGTTTTGACCGAGTAATTTGTCACGCGCTCCTTTATAAAGGTGAGATTGAGGTCACGTGCCTGATGGCTACGTAGTTCTTGCCGTGATAGCTAAGAACACGCCATGCCATTCTATTCGTACATGAAATGATTGCCGGATCTATGAAAGGCCCACTTCAAAATGTAAGTTTTGTATTACGAGACTAATGAATAGTAATTCAGTTCAAAATACAGATATTATACTTACGAAATAACACGTAAAGAAAGATATCGTCTTATTTTTTTACTTTTAATAATTTAAATAATTATTTTTGTGTAATTTAAAAATTTACTGAGAATTAATGCTATAAAATACTCTGGCGCTATCTGTCAATGCTAGTTAGGAACTAACGGTGAACCATTGGTGATTTCTCAAGATGAACCTGATGATGATCTATATATCATTTGGGAGCTGACGTCGCCCTGATATCTACGAAATTAAAATTTTTGCGAACGGTTCCACGAAATATTTTAAATTACGCTATTTTGTTTACGATGTTCATTTAAACACCCGAATCTGTTTTGCTACGTTTTATAAAAGTATCTAGCAGGCCATGAACGATTTTACGGTCTCGTATTCAATGTTTTAACAACATTCTGTTCATGTTTACAGTATTTGGATGTATTTATGTGAAATTTCTTTTTTATCGTGGAAACTAACAGGGTAGTTTAAATGAACTCTTGACATGTGAAGTCGAAATATTACGAGTGTAATGTGTATGTCTACAACTGATTTAATTGACTTTTAAATTATGAGTATAAAATGTAACCAGCCTCTATGACTTGTTAAACTAAAAATTGTTTAGATTATCACTTTTGTGTTTTATATAAAAATACACTGTTATTAAGTTGCTAGAAATTTCTTCTCGATTTAATTTTACGATGAAATTGTATGTCAAGATTTACTCTTTAGCATGGTGAGACAAAAATCTTTTACTTTGTATGTCTTCTATAAGTCAGATTGCGTAGCTGAAAGGGCCTGAAACGGTACTTGATGGATGACAGTCTGTTGTTTGTGTTGACATCGTACTCGACTGAAGTGGATGTTTTGCTGAGAGTCTAACTCTTACTATCAAATATCAAAATGCTTCGATACATCAAATAACTTGCCCACTATAATCCTCTAGAAATTTAGCGAAATTATTAATTTTTAATAATCCTTATCAAGACCTTATTTTTAACGTATATTTGACTGATTCTACAGAACATTCTCGCGGTTAGCTAATGTCGCGTTACCGCGTTGTGAACAATAACTTTTAACTAAATTTCGCATTTGCCTGTCTTCGATACCTAAGTTTAAGGTTTAATTATCGTACAAAAAGAGTCTGAGACTGTAGTTTGAAATTATTTGTGATGTACAAGTCTTTAAATTGTACACATAGTCTTTCGGTTTGGCGATTCTGACTGAATCTAATCGGGCATTCAAACCAAATGGGGCTGTTAGAATAAGGCTGATTTCCTGGGGATGAATAATTAAATTCAAGAAAATCTATATATAGATATGTAAGGTTTGAAATATATAAAGTAAAGTAAAGTTTGTCCCACTATACGCCATGTAGGCGTTTGGGGTGAGTGGAGGTATAGCTCATCTCTTCCTTGTCCTCGGCACTAGATGGGGGTGAGTGGTCAGGACATTGTAGAGGAGGCTGGGTGGGCCCCAGAGCCGGTCTGGACGCAGAGGCCAGAGGAAAAATCCTCTGCCCCCATCGGGGATCGAACCCCGGAAGGTTTGAAATATATAAGAGAAGATAAATCTTACAAGTTAATAGCCTATACTTAATTAAGTTTAGATGCAAGGTTATGGTCGACTGATGAATTATAATCTAGACAAATTATGTTCTTTAAAAATACTCTTGGGTCTTCAGCTGTGTCAGAAGTTACAAGAAATCAACGTTTCGGAAATCATATATGTCCATATCAGAATAAATCTGATGTTAGTGTGTTAATTGATACCAATTGACCAATAAAATTCTAAGTGCGGAGACTTGAATGAATATCACGCTCCAATACAGTCCAGTACATCTCCGTTCTCTTATATACGATTACGATATTACTTCTTGGTCCTACACAAAATATCGACGTCACTACAAAATACGAAATACATACCTAATAGTGACCTGTGATAATACAACGAACGAAGAAACAATATAAATGGACAGAACATCATCAGAAAATGAAAACTATAAATCATAAAAAACAATAAAAATCAGTAATTCAGTGATAAGTTTAAACTACGTAACACCCGTTGATGGCTAAATTATAGCCGAAACTAGTCGTGTAAGTTCCTATTGTAATCGAGTACTCGATGGGGAACGTTAAATGATGTTTTAATCTTTTAACATTATTATATTTGTGATTGACGGCAAAAATTTTTAATATATTTTAATAATTATGAATCACAATATGACGCATTTACAATATCTTATCAAGATGACGTTTATTTTTCTGTTAAACCATTCCTGCGATCAAGATATATTGATGGAATTGTAGAAGTATTTCATCCTTCCGTAAGATCAATTATATTATTAATTCTGAATATCTCCCCCCCCCTTGAATTAAACCAGTTTGTTATTAAATCACATAATTCAATTACAAAAATTGCTGACAATCATTTAAGACATTCAGTATTTGTACAAACTCATCTTGAATTTCGTAACGAAATGTTTGAGAAGAAATGTTATCAATTTTTTTTTTAAATTTATTGTGACGTGGCAGATAATAGCTCTTTTCTCTTCGCACTGCTATAGCGTGCGTAAGAGAAGTCAGGTGGTGCTGGTTGCGGGGATGGCGGGCGAAACGTGGCTGTCGACAGCAAAGGTCTGAATAGGATCGCAGGAAGTGAGTGAAAGAGAGATGTAGAAAGTGTTAGGTTCTGAACAAAGTTCAGTTGTGGTGGAGTTACGACCGTGGTTCTCACCGCACCCAACACGCCCTGTTACGGGCCTACTGACCACCTCCCCCCCCTTCCACCCTCAATCCCTTCTTCATGCTAACTTCAACACTCCAAACCAAATCTCACCTTTACACAGTATAAACTAGCGACACTGCGGATCAACATTTCTATTAATACAGAAGAAACCCGTGTTTCCTTTATTTAATATTTGTGTCTTGGTTCATTGATGGTGATTAATTAGAATTTTAATTTATTGAATTGTGATTAATTTCTATTTTTCTAATGGAGGCATGTGATCCACTGGAACACGTTAATGTCTACAGACGTCTACCACAGCAAGGTAGCTACTGAAAGCAAATAGCACTTGAACTTCAGTGTAGTTTCTCTGATTTTATTTAAAAGCCTCAAAAATCCATTAAAAATAAAATGTAGCAGTACAAAATATAAATATTTTATACGTAAACTAGGTCGTTTTATCTTGATATTTACATGAGTAAATAACATCTAAATATTAGTTTGTCAGCATGTACAATGTATTTTGGAGCGTATGCATGAATCATACAGATAGCAGCACCTTCTGTGTTGTCTTGCGGCGAGGTAAGCGTCTCTGTTTCAGTATAACTGACACAGTGTGCAGAGGTTATGTTGTGAAAGTTTGTGTTGAGGGATGTCCGACATTTTAAGTTGTTCCTTGTGAGATACTCTGGATTTTACGTGCCTGGTGAGTTCAAATAAGTAATTAAAATATAGTATAATAATCAGTGTATCTTGTTTCCCATGGGGATGCAAAGAAACTACTAAACTCAGTTCAGAAAGTGTAAAAAATTCTCAAGGTTTTACGCGGCTGTTTGCTAGTGGGTAGTAGCTAGTACCGTGCATTTGCAATTAGATTTTAGATTCGTTTGTTTAAACGTTGTTTGCAGCACCACGTGTTTCTGAAAAGTTGTAACCCACAACGAAGTCTGTATATGTGTGTGGTTTTCTTATGTCTGCTAAATTAATCAATCGTACTTTACAGATCTAGGATGTATCGGTTAAATTAAGGTTAATGGCTGAAAGGAGAGGTCTGACGTAGTAAAGATGGCGACATAGCGTACAAGGAAATAATTATTGGGATAGGAAATTTTGGAGGTTTAGGGAAGTATGCAGTATAAAAATGTGATAAATAGGTTAGGTTAGTATTATTCAGGTCTGAATAAGATTTATACGTATTATATAAAATGTTTTGAGGTATAGAAGCCAATTAACCATATTTTCTACATCAATTTGTGGCACCCACCAGAAGGTCACACACGTAAAAGGCGAATACTCAGTTGCCAATATACGTATATAAGTGCATTTGTCTGAAGTAAAAAGTTTCAATGTAAAATTATAAGATTGAAAGCCGTTAGATATATTAATATGTAAGGCAGTGTATCATATGGCGATTATAATTAGGCATTGTGAAATTTATTTATTTTATAATCAGCATATTCTACAATATATCAATGGATTTTATTAAGGATACTGCTTATGAATAATTTATTATTTTCGACCTCTAAATTACGGACAAATAATAACTCACTCACTTATGTGACCAGAATACTATTTAAATATTTAGAGTTACGTTGTGATAATAAATTTTGACAGTAGTTTCGATGTGTAACTTTGAAACATCAGAATTTTGCCACAATTTGAATACTTTTTCTTTACAAATGCACGCTATAACGTAAAATAAAGGCATTTACAATGTATTTTTTTTATAATAGACAGACTTCCAACTGAGTTTATTATATTACGTATATTTCAAAACGTCCAGTGGGGGGATTATTTCTTATTAATAATTATGAATGCTGTGGAATAAATAATTTGTACGCCATTAGGACTAAAATCTTTCAGAATATTTTTGAAATTTTTATATATCCTATAGAAACGCTGTTGTCTTGTTTCATGGTTGATATATTTGAAAATATATAGCGTATAAATAAAGCAAAAACATCTTCTAGCCAAACAAGTGTAACAGATTTATTACGTGAACCATTCGCTAAAACAAAACAATGTTTAAGCCGCTGTCAAAGTGGGTGAAACATAATATCTCCTGTGACAGATTTAGAAGGTATTGGTTTTTTGTTAAGATGATGTAACATGACGTAGAAGAATCAACGTAGCAGAAAATGACTTCAGTGAATCCAAGAGGCAGTCCTGCGGTTAGGACTTCGCTTTCAAGTTGATGCTTGAAATTCCAACAGATCTAAACTCTTTGTGTTGTGTTTTTCCTTGAAAATTCCGCTCATACTGTTAGAGGTTGTTAAACAATTGAAGTGCAAGAATGCTGGGTTGTTATTAAGTCGCTGTTTCTTGTGAATCTTAAAATTTTATAGCGCATGAAAACATTTTGCAGAAAGATATAAATATAAGTCAGTAACATCTAATTCTCTAAGAAAAAGGAAACATAAATGTTAAAAGACTACAAAGGAATTAATTTATTTTATTCTTATAAAGAATTTCTATGGAAACTGAGAATTTACGTCACAGTTAATTCTGGTTTATTAGTGAGACTCGCGTCTAGAGATTTCTGGTTTGAATCCCTCAGTTGATACATGATTTTCCGGAGTATTCGCATGTTAATCTGACTCTCGTATAATTATTCTTACATTAATAATTCAACGATAAATGAATATAGTAGGAAAGCGAAATATTATTTACGATCTAAGAACATTTTACACACCTTAAAAACCTTTAATGAATTTCAAATCGTTTCTGTATAGTGTATAATTTTGTTTTTCTAAGTTATGCACCCTGGTATTTTAAAAAATTATCCAACGTTTCGGCAGACACTAAAATTGCCATCTTCAGGGTGGTATAAAGTATTTGGAAGCTCTTTGCAGTATTATACATTGTAGCCAGTTGGATATGACAGTACTGATTCGTGGAGCGAAAGACCAGGTTCCTATCCAATAGGAAATAAGTACGTGGCTGAGGAAGTGAGGTTAGGGGACATTTTTTAGGTTACGCGTAATGAGAAGAGGAGATGACCGTGAGAAATGGGAAAGGATTTTCACCGTTAGTGTGGATAGTAGTGGAGGTTTGAACAATGATTTCAAACACATGTTATCTTGTAATGATTGTGTTTATATTCTTTTTGCGTATGTAAAATAGCCTATATTTAAACTAAGAAGCGTCTGAGTGAAGCGAAATCTCTTGCCCATTAAACAGTTTATCACCTGCCGTTTTCCATAAAAGCAAATGATAATCTGTGTCCAGTGGCAATGTCGTAATAACCAGCCTTGGATCCATGTATAAAGCTGTGGGTTTAGTGAATGATAACTCTTCAGGGACTACAACGCTGTGTTGACACAGCGTACAAACGAGGAAGCTGGATTTTATTCTCGATTGTTCTTAGTAACTACCAAGAGACTGCAGCGACGCGTAGCGACAATACCACAAATTAATCAGGGCGACAGCAACCGCGAAGCTCTTGGCATGTTAACGGAAGTGTGATTTATTTTACCTCGTTTTATTCTCAATGTACACTTCACGGAGAAGAGTGTTTATTGAAAAGCGAATCATTGTTCAAGACGTCAAGAAATTCCACGAAATTTTAGTGATCTGAACTTTAATTAATCTTTCCATATTCAACAACTATTACGACTTTATATAAAATGTCTTTAAGATGCATTAAATATAATCCTGCCATCTGTAACTGAGAAACACAACGTTATGATTTATTATGTTTTCTGAAACTTCGGAACAGAATTGAACATAAATACAGAGCTTGTACATGTTTTTTAGCCATCTTCCTAGATGGTGGGTAAAACGAGATAGTATATATTTCTGTTACGTGAGATTTAAATGCAAAGTTGTTATTTTAATATTTTCCGTCAAATCACAATTTTAATAAGATAATAAAATATAAAATATTTAAAATATCATTTCACGTTCCGCATCGAATGATCGATTTACAAATTGGAACGTCTCTTACGACATGTTTCGGTTATATTTAACCGTCCTCAGGTATAAATTAGATTGGTAAATTTAAAACTCGAATTACAATCATTTACAATGTTATGCAGTTTGTCTTTTCGTAATAATTTGTAAGACTTTAACAACCCTTACGATTATAAATCTAATGAGTTTTATATGTTGATGGCATAACGTAAAGTATTACATTCATATACCATCACCGTGTAAGAGATGGTCTTAGAAATGGTAATTATGTTTGTATAAAGTATTTTTAGGGACAGTGTTAAAGTTTGTTTTGTACTTAATTCTTTACAAGTTTTGGAAATTTATGCTAATAAGACGGAATTTTTTTAGTGTAGAGATTACTGCGTCATTTTTAAGGCGCTGAAGTTTGTAAAAGATCTACTGTAGAACTGGAGAGAAAGTCTTCTCACACCGAACCCGTTCTACCGTAATGTTACAAGAAGCTCCTTAAGTCATCGAGAATTTCAAGACAACCAGAAGTTGAAGGGAAAGGGGTCTGATGTTTGTTTCCTCATGCACTCTGCTTGATTTACAATGAGGTCATTAAAAAGCTCAGTTAATACAGAAGGGAAAGTTTCACGTGCAAACGGGGGAGTTACCGTAATTCTTATAGAGACATCGCACAAGAACCTGATACAACTTGCATTAACTTTGACGACCTCGTGAATAAAATTTTGGAAATGTTACAGACTCTTCAGAACAAACCAACTTACGACATTCCAAGCGAAGTTAATGTTAAATATGTTACCGCCATTTGTGTGGCATCTAAATATGAAGTCATAAAAAAGTTATTTTATTTAATTAAGTATAAGGGCCTTATTCAGATTAATATGAATATGGTTGTTGTCTGGGTTTTTGCCCCGTGTTGAGTGATTTATTGTCATGATGATGGAGACAGCAAGCACCTCTAAAGTATCGGTGAATTTCTACCAAAATACACCCCCCCCCCTCCAACAACCTAGAAGATAGAAATATTTTGGGAAAGAAATGGTCCCGTGGTAATTCACAGTTATAGACGAAGTTTGTACACTACAGATCATTAACCCCAACCCCGACAGCCACCTTTCACTTACTCCTTCCACAAGCAACCACAGTCAGTATTGACCCACACCTATACGATGACAGTAGTACTTCTGGACATATCGGAACAATCACTCCTACATCTAAGGTATATTTTATTTTAGATTTACTTTTATTTTATATTATTTTTATTTATATTTTACTGCTACTTTCTAACTATAATTTATATATTTTGCATTTTATTCTCTAAAATTCTTTTATAAATTCTTTCAAATTCTTTACTGTTTCTTTCAATCTTCTACTTACAGACTGATATATACATCTGATAAAATTAAGAAAAGACAACACCTCGCCCAAAATTGAAAAACAAATGGCATGAAACATCACCAAATGGAATCATATTTGAGTTTTAAGTTCGTAAATATTTTACACCTGAAGATGGTTTTATAAAAACTGAAACATGTTGTGTAAAGGATGTTCCAAAATGTAAATCGATCAATCGATATGGAACATCAATGATATTTTATTATCTTAATTATAAGAAATTTTAAATATTGTGATAAGACGGTTTAAAATAAATAATTGTTAGAATATTCACAATATGACGCAATTACACTATCTTATAACTTTTTGGTGCTAAGTTCTTCTTCAGTGTCTGGTCAATGAATTCCTTGTCTTGTATGGAATCCAAAAATATAGCCCTTTAGAGGTTCCTTTCCTTAGCCAAACGAATACATCCATTCCTTTATCTCGTAATGTGTTTTCCTCAAGACAAATTCTAATATTGCCTAGAGCTACTAAGTTTCCTCTTTCCGTCAGAAAAAACCCCGACAAAGATTTTTTATGAACTCTTTTATCTCTGCCATGGGTTTAAAATTTAAAATAACTAATATTATGTTAAGAAACCCCAGGATAATGTTGGGTCAAATTCAGATTTCCAATGGAATGGCAAGTTCGAAAACGTGGTACATCGATACATCGATATCAGTGATGTTATAAGTCAGACAGTTAAGTTATGATAAACGGTTGTTACTAGAATCGAAATCCCGTTTATTATTAATTTCAGATGTAAAAATACAGAAATGCACTACATTTCTTATGAACTCGCAGGAAGTATGTAATGAATGTTGGAAATTAAATTATAACCGAAATTTAATCGCAAATTATTCGTATCACAAAAAGTGTACATTCGTAATATATCATATCTGGATACGTGTTTGTACTTCCTCAGATAAGAATCAATACAACACATTTCAGAACCTATGAAAGCCAAATTAGGGGCACAGTATACAAAGACGGATTACGTTTTAGTGCCCTTTGTGAAGGTAATCGTTTGGGACAAAGGGTTCATTTATTTCTAGGAATCGAAGGGGGTATTCCCAAATAGCTGCTTTGGGATTTACTCATGGAATATGCAAAAGGATGGAGTGTTGGTATTTCATGAAATTCTCTACCTCATGCATATATAACATCATCGAATATGAAGTCATTAAATCTGGGCAGGCAAAGTACACCTTTCTACAGTGTTCACAAAATAGTTTACACCACATCCGAATTTCATGTAGTCTTACAATAGCTCTATTTATATTTATATATAGCTGAATTTTTATTGCTTCAAATAACAACATACATTATATTGGAAATGAAAGTAACTAATTTGTTTACGTGTGTTAGGTTATGTTGAAATATTTCTACGGTCAGGGTGGGCAGAAAGTATTTACCTCCAAAATTTATAGTATTAATAAAATCATTTAAATATAGATTTAGTATAATTTTTAAAACCCGTAAATTATAAAATATTTGCCGTTATAGTAACTGACAACTCACCGAAGATAAGTTGCAATGTTAACATTTGTAATGGTTCTGTTTTGTTACATTTTTCAGATTTGCTTAACAGATTTATTAATTTTTTTACACAACCTCAAATAGTATCCTAGATGTGTTCTTAAAATATCATTGCTGGCTTCCAAAGGTTAGATTATAACGTATTAAACTACACTCTAACTCTATACCAATTATGAATAAATTAATATCGTAGGCTAATCGATTTCTTAAGGTTGTATTTTCATAAGTCCACAAAAATTAAAAATATTAGGCATGTTTATAATGAGAAGCTTTATAATTTGTACAATTCAAGAAATATTGATTAGGGTGATTAAATTAAGGAAAATAAGATTGGCGAGACATGTAGCACTTATGGAAAGATGAGAAATTTATGCGTAATCTTTCCTCTAAAACTACTCTGTTTCGTGGATTTAGCTACATGTTATAAATACAAAAAGAAATTTTGGTTGTGTCGGAAAGGGTAATTCAGTAAATATATAATAAAGAATTCTTGGCGTTTACAAGTAGTTTTAAAAGTATCTGCCTGCGACTTTTTGTTGCCATGGTGACGTGAAATCGAAATAAGACTACAGGCTATTTGCACTTCTATGCTGGATAGACATAAAATGAATATTTAAAAAATAATAAATACAGGTAGACAGAAAAAATCTTCTCAACGTATGAGTACATAGGGCCTTTTATTTATAGGATCCAAACTGTTTTTATTCTTTGGTCGTACTGCGTCCTTTATATATGCCTATTGATGTTAAACTGAGAGCCCTTTGAGTTGGTATAATGAAGTGTTCTCAGCATACGAACTGTGTACGTACATTTGTCACGTGATAAAGGTAAAGAACTTTCTGTCAGGTCTCTTGGCTTCGTGCTTTGTGACAAAACCCCTGGTCCTTGTAACAAAATGAAACACTTGTGTATAGCCAAGTTACACAAAGTATAACAAAGTATATATTTTATACACACTACATAATTTTAGTTACGTTATTTCAATGAAGGAATCTGTGTTTGATGTATGTAATGTGTTTTAAAGCTATTGAAATGCTAATTCTTACTGTTTTTAATATTAAATGCTGTCTTTAGTAATTTACATTCAATTCGTGGTATTTGAAACGTGTGATTTAGATTCGAAATAAGTAAAATGGTTAGTATAATCTGAAGGAAATATGCAAATCGATCACGGCACGTTTTTGAAAAATAGATAAAGATATGGCTGTATGCATTTTTCCTCCGCGTTCTACAAAGAGCATGTATTTAAAATTGAACTAAATAAATTGATGACAATTTATGTATTCTGTGAATTCTTTATGATAGAAGGTTTTTAGGGGCACCAGTTTCATCAGCACTTGAATTGGACCACGTTTCATAATATAGGCTACAACACCCAAAGATCTTAGTAAAAAAAAACCTTATGTGGAAGACGCACTTACAAAGTTTTATATTTTAAATAAATTTTGTTTTTGAAAAATGTTTTTTGTTTTAATCTCACTTGATCAGTATCATATCCATGGCTCCTAAAATGTAATCGTAACTAATTAACTAATTCTATGGAGCAGATTCCTCCTCAAAAACTTGGTTCATCAAACCAAAAAATCTCATAATTTTTTGGAACCGCAAGGCTTATTTCTCCGTTCGTAAGATTTCACTTGTTTTCGTTTTGAAAGTTCTGCGTAAGTACAAATGTTTAAAAATATAAATTCATTATGGTATTTTCGAACAATAAAGTTTCGTTATAATTAAGTAATCTTAGATCTGTTTTGTTGCCACTTAAGTCGGTGATAGGACGACTTGACGTTTGCAGCTTACACGCTAAGAAAATTATAAGAAAGTATATCTCATAGAATTAAGTGGATCACATTCTAAGACGTTGTGAAACGT
>NW_019059879.1:750559-764611 GCF_000696155.1 Zootermopsis nevadensis | reverse complement strand
CTGAAGGGAAGAGACCGCTGGGGAGACCTAGACGTAGATGGGAGGATAATGTCAGGCGGGATCTATGGGAGATAGGAGTTGAAGGAGACTGGATTTTGTTGGCCCGGGGTAGGCCCCGATGGAGGGCTTTGGTTAGTTCGGTGATGAACCTTCGGGTTCCGTAAGCCATCTAGTTAGTTAGTTAGTTAATCTGTCGATTGAAATCAAAACCAAAATATGTTGCAATATTGTAATGGGATTTAGTGTGATTTCGTATAATCCAAAACGTTCGTATGACATTCAGATGGGTTATATAATTTAAATTACATTTTAAAAAACTATACCAAAGTACGCAATCTGTAATAAAATATTTGTTTGGTGCAATATAGTATTCAGAATGGACTGAAAGGAGGTGTTTCATCACCCCTGATTTAAAAATCGTCTTTATTATATGCCATTAGGAAGCTACATGTAAGGTAGAATGGACTTTTAAAATTATTTCTGTCGCAAGTGGATAAAATTTAAACGCAGTGAAAGGGGGATTGGACATGGAGGTCTGAGGTAACAAACAGAGAATGGACTGAAATATGGGAATCTAAAAGTCTGATTCCAGTATCGTTCAAGAGTTTCTTAGAATAAATAAATAAATAAATAATAACGTAGAAGAAGTAGGTATTATATTGTTTCAGTCAAAGTTCAAAAAAAATTTATCATAAAGGAATTTTGAAAACAAGGGGATTTTCGGAAATATTGTATTTTTCTGTCTGTTTTTTGTTTTCATGCCAATTTATCAGGATTCAGTTTTATTGTATTGTACGCCTATCGATTCAACAGAATTTATTTTATAGCAAAAATGATTTTTCCGAAAGACTTTTAGTGGAATACGTCATAAATCCTACTGAGATTTCTTCTCGTCGTCTTGTCTGGAAATATGTCTTCCGAAACCGAGGATTTTGTGTTGGATTAACGATGTGGAAAGAGGTATCGATTTCATATCTCGATCGATCAGCACTTAAAATACATAGCTCCGCTATAACTGAAGGGATTAATTTTGTATATTAATCCCCCAATCTGAAAATAATTTAGTTTAACTAAACGTAATTAATTATAAACGTTTGCTAACTATTACAACATTTCTGTAAGCTCTCGGGAATACACGTGAGAAGTATTATTTCCTTAACTGGTTTAATCCAGTTTAGATGGAAGGGGATACGAATTAAGTCTTACTGCTGATTACGTAATTAGTTTTTTACGTCTTGTTTTGAAAATTTCATTTAGAATTTGAAGAGGACGGTTGTTTTACTTGAGTTAAAGTTTAACGTGTCTTGTTTCAAAATCGTATACGTTTTAAGTTTCGTACATTTGTTTTTCTTGAGTAGAGTAAGTACCTCTCTTTAACGGCCAACACAATCCCTTCAAAAGTCTTATAAAACTTATGCCTGGAAGTGGCTGATGGCGGAATTTTTATTGCAACATAGTGTATCATCCTGACGTTTATAAAGCACACGAAGTTGATGATACCTTAAAATAATAGACCTCCTAATATCAATCGTTATATAATATTTAAATATGAATTATTATAAATTGTAATTTTACGTGAGAGTACAAATTTCATTTCAATGCAGTTGTGAGTTAGCTCAGAAAAAAATTACATCCGAAAACTATCTGGAATGTAATCTGTGTTGTATATCTTTAGACTGATTTATTTAGTGTTTCTGTTTATTTCATTCATGCTGAAGGCGAAAATAATTTATTCCAATTAATGAACAGAGACAGACTCAGATTTTTTTCAGGATAAATTACAAGTGAAGTAAAACATTAATTTGAATATAGAGAAAAATGTCATTTCCGATTAATGTCTTCTGGGTTATATCGCCGTGTAGTATGCTTAACCTATTATAATCGCCTTGATGATGGTGGCAGAAGGTACCTCTGAAACGTCGGTGAACATCTATCAGAATATACAACGTAAAATCGTAGAAGACAGCCAATTTCATATTCGCCGTCATGATAACCATAATTCCTACATGAAAATGTTATTTATTTTATTAAACATAATGCCATAATGACGAATTATTATTTATTTAGTGTTCTGTCTGACGACAGGTCCATATGAACAGGATCCTTCCATCATTTTCTCGGACTGGGACCTGTTCATATACGTTTTTGGCAGATGATCCAGAAGTGGTTTGCCGTTGCCTTCTTCTGTGTGTGAATGGAGAAACCGGGGAAGCCCCCGGAGGAAAACTCCGTGTTGCCTAGACCACGGCCTTGCCCAACACAAGTTATAAATTCGGGCACCGCCGGGAATCGAACCCGAGACCCCAGGATTACAAGGCCAGCGTTTTAAAATATAAAATAATTGTTATCATACAAATAGGTTGTTCTTACCTTCAGGGGAATGTCTCGTAAACTTAGTGGATTGGATATGCCCTCCGCGTCAGGAAGAGGCTCACTGGCAGTTTGCTGAATAAAGAAATCCAGACTTTCCTTTAAAACCCTGTCTTCACCATCTCTTCATTACGTTAGTAAGTTTTCATAATCATGCATCTTCGTGACGACTTTGCATTTTATAATTTATTTCATACATTTCAGAAACCCTATATTAAATTCAGCACAGTCTCTTCTATCTCAAATTCACAGGTCTGCTTTGCTAGTTATAATCTCATTAGAAAATCAAACTATATAAAGAATATGGCTGTCTTCTGTTCTGTATTGCTGTGTTGTCTGCTATGTGTGATTCGTCGTCCTGATGACGGAGGCAGTAGGGACCTCTAAATCTTTGGTAAAATTCTGCCAGAATACACGGCGATACAACCCATCGTAATGAGATCCACAAACCATATTAAACAGTATAATAATTGTGTGACATTTAGAAGCGTGTTATTTACATAAATTTTAAATTAATTTTATAATTTGCTTTGTCAGAGATTTAGGAAGAAGGACGGACGCAGGTGCATAACACGTCCCTTCCAGTCAAAAACTAAGAGAATATTATAACACTGAAATATGGCGTGTATGTTCTATGAAAGGTAAAATTGTGTTTTATTAGTATTTTAAAAGAATGTATAGATTTGTTGCTACAAGAAAGTTATAACAGGCGAAATATGTCTGAATTGTTTTTGAGACTTGAACATTTGTGATGTGGGCCATGGTATTAATTGCGTCTGAAATGGAAACATAGAAGGTGTAGTAATTTTAAGTAAGAAAGGATAATGACCTCTTTTTTGATTATTTAATATTTACTTTTTAAAATCTATATTAATTGCTTTAATAAGTCTTTCAGTAATTAAGTAATAAGTTAATCTAACACAACTGACGTAAATTGTGATAATTTTTATGTTTATGTGTAAAGTAATATTCTTTAATAAAATCTCAGAATAATACTTTTATAACGGGTTTTAAATTTTAAAGAATGTTGTTAAATTTATGTTTACTTATCGCTTGCCTAATTATTATCTAATCTCTGTGTATAAAATGATATTTGGCGCAGAGTGGAAAATAGCAATGCATTTTGTTGTGTTCGAAAAATTTTCGAGGCTGGAAGCTTTCTCCTGAGACAATTCCCACGACCTGGACACCTGAAGCAGCAACTAATCTTCATACGAAAATTTCGCATCCTTCCGTCCCACAAAACTTTTCCATTATAATTATTCTTTCATTTTAGTTTTCTGTAATTTCTGAAGGTCTCTTTTTAATTTACATTTATATGAGATTCTTGTCTATTCCACTTTTTGTGTCCTTTTGGCTTTTTACCCCCCTTCATTATTAATTTATTCGTATTTTTGGTTTATCTGGCTTATCGAAATAGCGAGAGTTTATGTTTTTGTGTTTCTGAAGTCAGTTGCAGTGGTGGCGTTATGAATTTTTTTAATGTTGTGACGTCAGAACGATATTTCTAAGGGTTAGATTTGACAACATTCTAGACGTGATGATAAACGAAAATGTCTTCGTCAGTACGTTAGTAGTGATGGATCGGTTAATTTAGTTTTCTGAAGTCTCTGTGTTGTTGGGATTTTTTTGTTTTTGTTTTTGTTTTTTGTTTTGTAGACAGATGAAGAAAATATGTTCTCGTCAGAGTCCTTTACTGTTTACAACAGTTCTGTACAGTAGAAAGGCAACATTAATTAAGGGAATATAAGTAGCTTTAATATGACAGACTGCATCCGTTTCCTTAAATTAATTTTTTAATTTATCGAACGTCTTAAGACCTTTAGAAATCAGTTGGTGAAGAAACCAAATTTTTATTAACTCTCGTAGGTTTAAGTAAAATTCAAATATATATTTATTATTCTAGTCTATACACAAACTTTTAAATTGTTGATGTTAAAATTTAAAATTAATATTAATATTCTGCGCCATTCATCGTTATCTCGATGTTACAATATTGCGCTTTATACTACTACATGTTTCAATGTCATAGCATCATCTTCAGGTTTTTTATCTTTAAAACTATTCTATATTTATTAATGCAAGCTTTTCATTGATTGTAGATTGTAGATTACTGTTGTGGGTGTTCCTTTGATCTTCTTATTATTTTGCATATTATGTTAGTTGTTCATTATTCTGTGAAATTATTAACAATATAATTAACATTTGAGTTATTAATATTGTAGAAGTTTGTGTATAGACTTGAATAATAAATATATATTTGAATTTTAAATACAAACATGACGCATCTAAACTATAAATTTAAGTAAAATGTTCACATAAAAAAAATCAAGGTAATTTCTCGCGTTGTTGTTGCTTATTTTGAATATAATTGTAAAGAGGATAATATATTATCTTTGTTGGTTGTGAAGGTTGTTTTACATTTGTAAATACTCCACAAGAGGACAGTGGAATATAAATTAGCCTTTCTTTGTTTGTTATATTGTTTGTTACATGAAAACAGAATTTGTGATTTATACAGGGCAGTTACTGATATCAGAATACGTAATTAAGCAAGGTTTATGTATAAATTAAAAGGTTGCTATGAATTTAGTATCACTGTTTCTTTGGATTTATCGTTCAAAAGACGATATCTGTATCATCATTTATTCCGTCAACTTTCGCCAAAGGCCTCTGTTTCCTGTCAGCTGTTTTACTTACCCACAGGTCTGTCCCTGATTATACGTGAATGATAATAAGACGGAAGAGATTTTGTATGGGAAAGTCTCTTGGAATACAGTATTTCGATGTTTGGAATGAAATGATAATATTCTAGCTTAAATTTAAAAAGAATTGGAAATATGAAATATATTAAAATATGAGAATCGAGGTTTTCATTGCGCGGATTATGAAGATGGCTGTCGTATGGGTTCTTGTGCGTTGTCTGTTAAACGTTTACGTACGTTTCAGACGTAATTTCTTAATCCATAATTACTCTGAGGAACTAGGCGGCAAGCACATTTGTCATGTATTCATAGGACTGCGTATCGTATAGAATGGCAGAATTCAACACCGAAAGTATTAGAAAATTCGGATTTTATTTTCAGTTTATTAATAGAACGTTTTTAAGACATATTATATAAGGCCTAATTTATGTATTATGACGGAAATGTTTCTTATGTAAATACTATTTTTATTAACCTTAAAACGCCTTTTACCTACGGTAAATACTATAATGTCTCTTAGTACAATATCTCTTCCTTGTCATAACAGAGTCGTTAAGAGCCATATCTGCGTAACACTCCATCTCTCTAACAGGGGTTGTTTCCAGTCGATGAGACGTAAGCACTTTTCTTAACCTTGTTTTAATGAAAATTATAATTAATGACTTGCTGAGTACGTGGGGATTCCAGAGGCGTTCTTTAATTCAGAAGGCTCTTTAGCCATGTGAATTTAATTTGGTTTGACCTGTATTGAAGTTATTTATTGAAAAGCTTTACGTTTTGGTTATTTTGTTTACAGTCTGTTAATGAGACTTACGTGTTAGGATTCTCCTAATGCTTTGTTTACAGTCTGTTAATGAGACTTATGTGTTAGGATTCTCCTAATGTTTTTTTTAAATTCAGTTTATTGCATCAGAGATGTGTGTGGTGTAAACAATTTGCCTTCGTCTTACACATTCTACGTTACACGTGTAAATTCATAAGAATTTTATGTGGGAACTTAATTTCATGACACATTTGTATGTAAATTTAATTAAATCGAGGCATATACACGTATCACACATTTTCCTCCAGTTGTGTCCACGGAAGAATACAGAACTACGAGTAATGTCGTCAAACGCTGAGGGCAGTCAAAATATAATTTTCCAGCGGATGAAACCCATTGGTATGTTGAAACTTCAACATATTATACTTACATTTATGGGATACTCAGTTTGAGTATCAAATTTTATTAAATTTTTCATCTCATTCGACTCTGTATGACGTAACATCTGAAATTAAAATGACGTATTTAAAATATCAACGATTCCGTCAGTAAAATTTCTCCGGATATATTATATATCACAAAGTCAACTTTCAGTATCTGTTACGTAGTAGTAGCTGGTAGAAATAAAATTATATAAACAATATCACGCAACCCCATCGCGTGACGAAATGGAATGAATATTTCTTAGATGTTCTATTCCTCACAGAAGTTTAAGTGATGGATGTGTCCGTTAATGCCTGTTGGGTGTGATTCTTTAGGGTTACAATTTTAAAATACATTTACTGGTTCAACCTATGTGTATTTACAAGCATTGCATAAATTAATATCTAATAACGTTAAGAATCACGTTTTAGAAGAAAGAACATTACATAATACTATTATTTTTAGTGCGATATCTAGTTTCTCCGTGGCATCCCAACAATTACTCCATTCACACACAGAAGAAGGCAATGGCAAACCACTTCTGGATCATCTGCCAAGAACGTATATGAACAGGTCCCAGTCCGAGAAAAGGATGGAAGGATCCTGTTCATATGGACCTGTCGTCAGACAGAACACTACAAATAAAAATAAAAATCTAGTAATTCCGTAAGTTGATTAAACATTCTATCGAGAATTTTAATTTTCTAATGACAGGAAAGATACCGATAATATTTGGCAGTGAATTTTAAATCTTTTTATAAAGGTTTATTGGTAATAAAATGCCTGACTGTAAAACCAGTAACCAACTTTAGAATTTGAAACAGTGACTGGATGAGATTGTAGAAAATACTTAAGTCAGTAAATATGACTATTTAGAATGAAAATAAACAGTTTTAAACACATCACAGAATACTTTACCCAGTATGGCGTTTATTTATATAATTGTACGGAAAACGTTCTCTGTAGTAACATAACTTGGTATTATAATAATCATTAAATAATTAAAATTTCGTTAAAATTTGTATAATTGTAACCAATTTTTGACGAAACCAACTTTTTTAACGACACAATATTTTCGCTGAGAACTTCATAATAAGGATTCAGTATACCGTACGTAAAATAAATAAAGCTGGTCCCGCTACACGCCATATAGGCGTTTGGGTGGAGAGACGGTGACGAGGAGAATATAACTTACGAACTATAATTTACAATGGTATATTTTCGTTCTTTTAAGTGTTAGTGTAAAATATGATGGTTCGGGTTTCTCACAAAACTGTTACACTTGCGTTTCAAATTAATAACTTCAAAGCACTTATAAATCACTCTTTCTGTCGTGGTGGAACGTTCATTGTTAAAAAGCATCATATTTCTTGATCGAAAACAGCTGCTCACTTCCTTTGTTGGCGTTTGTTTAATTTTTAAAGAGTTGTGAATTTCGAGCTACAAAATCTTTGACATTAACACCTGGCACTCCATCAGTATTGTTTTCGTATGGTACAAAGACGCTGTGTCTGTCTGCAGATCAATATCCATCCATGGACGTATTATACGTGCTTAATACTTTACTTCTTTATATTTTAAGGTTGCAATAATCTTTGGAAATAAATAATAAAATTTGGAAAGTGAGATTATGAGTAAATATATAGTACACAAAGCAAAAACATGATTACATTTTGTAGAAACCGAATAAAATATCTACAAAAACAAATAATTTCGGATAAATAAAAGTATTTTATGTTTTCTTTGTATTAATTTCAGACATGCGGAAAGGAAATTATTATCAAGTCGAATTTAGAAGTTTAGTACAAATCAACTGTGAGCTGTGCTGTTTCATAATATTCTTCCAGGCCTGGCTTTATGTAGACTCGTCGACAGATGCAAATGTTTCGGATGAAAATGCTGTCTCCAAAGATTAAATTTCGTCCAGAGAGAATACGAACACATATCGCGGTAGTCATAATATCATTTGACGCTGATGGAACATCTACACTCACATCGAACGGGTTATTTGTAAGCACAGATATTTTACTGCCCACTTACTAGACACTGGATCAGAAAATACAATCACATTTACATTTATTCGTAGGCCAATTGTGTTTTTAAAATGGACCACGTCTTACAATTATTCACATTACAGCCTACTATGTCACACTATCAACGGTGGTCTAGCGGTTAGAACGCTGGCCTTGTAATCCTGGGGTCACAGGTTCGATTCCCGGTGGTGCCCGGATTTATAACTTGTGTTGGGCAAGGCCGTGGTCTAGGCAACACGGAGTTTTCCTCCGGGGGCTTCCCCGTAGAATGCTGGCCTTGTAATCCTGGGGTCTCGTGTTCGATTCCCGGCGGTGCCCGAATTTATATCTTGTGTTGGGCAAGGCCGTGGTCTAGGTAACACGGAGTTTTCCTCCGTGGCATCCCAACAATTACTCCATTCACACCCAGAAGAAGGCAATGGCAAACCACTTCTGGATCATCTGCCAAGAACGTATATGAACAGGTCCCAGTCCGAGAAAAGGATGGAAGGATCCTGTTCATATGGACCTGTCGTCAGACAGTACACTAAATAAAATAATAAAAGATAAGTACTTAGAGTTATTCTATGCCAAAAACAATAGATATGAAATGCTGATAGGTATTCCACTAACAGTTAAGAAAATATCTGTAGATTATACCGTTATTATTAATTATATCACTTCCATAAATCACTGTGAACTATTTTGTTAAACCTGCTTATGGTGGTATTAGCCATTTCTGGTGTGTTTGACAGCACACATTACTATATGATCAAGTTATCGATAGATCGGAGCGGAGGAAATGTTTCTTACAAGACTAGTACAGAAACATTTTCCGTGCTCGTCTATCATTTGGAAATCAACATAACCTGTATTTATAGAATACAACCTCACATATGTTTCCGTGTACAATAAATATTAGTTCTTAATGTACTCCACAGGTAGATATGGGAGGGATTGAAGTCCGGCGAGCTAGGTGGCCACCGGGGCCAACTGCTTACAGCTAACTCAGGATAGAGTCCGGTGGCGGGCTTTTCTGAACACGGTGGTGAACCTTCTGGTTACATAAAGAAAGTGGGTTATTCTTTGATAAGTCGAATATACAATCGACCTTTCAAAGAATGTTCTGATTCATCGAGGTGGCCACCGTTATGGAAAACTGAGGAATTCAAAACGTTTATGTAATCTTAATGTTGAATTATTTTATACAGAATTATTAAAACGTGAACGAGGTGAGTACTGCAAAGTGAAAGGTAGTTGTGTTTGCACTGAAAACAAAAATTACAGTTTTCGTTCATTAATGGAGTGGTTTATGATTGTTGTACAGTCAATAACAAAGTCTTGTTACATCTACGCTTATGTTCACTTCTCTAAGATCGATTGTAAACTCTAAACATCTAATTTCTCTATAATCAAGATCTTTAGGCAACACAAGCCTTTGTTTTCCGTTTCCAGAATATAAAGACGAACGGTGTACTCTTTTTGACGTGTAATTATCGGAAATCGCGTATATTACATCCCTTTCGTTAATATAATATAACTTTCGTTATATTTTAAACGATCTTGTAATTTTTGAGTTCTAAAATTACATTTAAAAATGTTTATCCCTTAATTAGCCTGCATTCAGCTTAAGATTTCCCTGCCAACAGACATGAATAAAGAAATTATTTACTAAAAAATCTTCATTTACGTACGTTTGTGGATCAGTTTGGACATGTCAAATATTACAGTATAATTCAATTCAATTCAATTCAATTAATTTATTTACGTGTTTGCCAACAGCAAGAAGCCAATAACAGGCAAACACTGATAATATATACAATAATAGTGAAATAATAATGGATAATAGTAAACAAACGGATTAACTAAACTTATACATGTACAGTATTAAATATAAAAGACAAGTACAGGCAAACCCAAAATAGAAACAATATTAACACAGAGCAAAAAATGAAGAAATATAAATAAAAACAAATAAATAAGAGTGTCTCAAAAGACGTACACACACAAGGTTAATATTCCGTATTATAATGTGTATGTATTTTAGGGGACATTCTGTATATAAATATTATGGTTTGAACAAAAATATACCGCGGGAATGCTAAATGTTTTAAAAGTACAGATTTTGTCAATAAAATATTGAACCATATTTATTTTTATTATTGTCTTATTATTTTGTATTAGTCTGTTTTGTTGAATTAAATACGTAAAACCTACTTCAAACAGAAGTTCCGACTGTGAGTTTTACGTATAATCGCGTACAAAGAGACACTGACAAATGTTATTGTCTCATCGACAGAGTTGCAGGAACAAAATTACCTTTCTATCAGGCAGGTAATCGCTCGGAAAGAAATGTGATGTCCGTTGGTATAAAGTGTGAATTCATTCGTGAATAAGTAATTTGTTAATAAAATACTGACACAATGGTTTTAAAGCAGTAGCTGAAAGTGGCTTCCTACAAAATTAAACTAAATTACCATAAATATTCCTCTACACTCATTCATGTTTATTTTCCACGATTTCATGAATGACAGTTCGGAAAAAAAAATATTTCGGAATTTTATTTCATTCAATAATTGACTGAGAAATACAACTCTTAAAATACGAAGTAAACGCTATAAATATATATATGCGTTTCTGCTGCCAATGCAGTCTGTAGGAGCATAGACATCTTTAACAAAGATCCTGTTTTGCTTACTGATGTCAGTCAGTTCTTTAAACAATAATCATTGTTCTTTTTATTATTTATTTAGTATAATAATTTATTTTGTATGTTGTTTGTCCAAAATTGAACTGATTTTAATTTAATATTTAATTTACTTATCAATAACATTTAGCTCATTTATTTATTAATTATTTTGCAATAAATTAATATTGTACTTTATATATTCAGTTCATTGTTTGTTTGCTTTAGTATTGTAAGATTTGATACAATATTTTTATTTTCCGTCTATACACAAACTTAAAATAATGTTGTTTAAAACTATTTAAAATTATAACATTTTCAGTAGACACTGCATCTTGTTACATTTTTTTTATATCGACGACATGTTTCAATGTGTATTACATCATCATCAGGTCTATCAATTTTAATTTATTTTAAAAACTATGGTACATTTTGCGTTGCGTTTATTGATTATTTTAATTTGTTTAGTTTTAATTTTAAGTTTTATGTCTCTTCCTCTTGATTTTGGAGGTTGTACTTGGATGTTTTATATCTGTAAAATTAATTTTCAAGTCGTGATTTTGGATATTGATATAGGAAATATAATAATTTAAAGAGGAAGAGACATAAAACTTAAAATTAAAACTAAACAAATTAAAATAATCAATAAACGCAATGCAAAATGTACCATAGTTTTTAAAATATATTAAAATTGATAGACCTGATGATGATGTAATACACATTGAAACATGTCGTCGATATAAAAAAAATGTAACAAGATGCAGTGTCTACTGAGAATGTTATAATTTTAAGTAATTTTAAACAACATTATTTTAAGTTTGTGTATAGACGGAAAATAAAAATATTGTATCAATAAAACACAAACATGACGCAATTGAGATATAAATTGTAAGATTTGCATTGTTGTTAGTGCTTGGCTGTTATTGGCCGTTTCGGCTGTTGTCAAGCACTTTAATAAATTAATTGAATTTAATTTGAATTGAATAAATGCACCGCTGGATTCTATTGTTAGAGTTTTGATCCTGGTGTGTAATTATTTATATGCACAGTGACCCATGACTAATCATCCAATTTCAAATATTTAAATTTTTTATATATTATTTATCTATTTTTTATTATTAATAAATAATGTATATCAAAAACCAAGAAGAGAAAAGTTACTATTGAAATGTTATTTTACAAGCAATTTCTAAGTGTAATTGAAATAATATAAACTTTTCGTTCCTTACTGAAGCAAGTAACAAAATATATATTCGTCGATTTTGTTCTCCTGAAGATGCAGACCGCATTTTTCTAAAAAAAACTTTGAAATCTACCTAAATCCCCTCGAGGTATTATTTACCCCTACAAAAAAAACCAAGTTCGACGTATTCCGGACCGTAATAACTTCAAATCTTAAAATAATCCTGCGATAAAAGTTAATTTACATTATCAGATACGATTACATCATAATACCAATATCCGCTTATTCAGAAACTGGCAAAATTGAGCATATTAGTTTATTAGTTAATTAATTCCGTCATTAGGCAGAGTACTGCGTTCAGTTCATGTGGTATCCAGGTTATTGTGAATGAAGGGGCGACATCTAACACGATCACATACCCAAGAGGGCACATCGGATTCCAGTTTCAACAACCTTTAATTCCCTCATGGGCACACTCGATCTTAAATCCATCTCCGTTATAACGAGGTTTCTGCATTAGCCAGGAGACCAACATATGGCGTAGACTCCCCGTTGACTTGTTCATCAGCTGCATCAAATACATCCTTACGACAACTAATTTTAAAGGTGATATAACACGATGGTAAATAAAATTAGATAGACCATTCTATGGAGCGAAGACGTTCTTCAGAAGCTTATGGAAACTCAGATAAAGAAATCTCCCGTCGATCATGGAATCACAATTTTAACTACCATAATAATAAGTCACGTGGCCAGGAGTAAAGGAAAATGGAACGTGATTCTTGGAGCTGACCGTAATTTGGTTCAGTCTGTGTACGCTCGAGGTTGTAACGCCATGCACATAACGAATAGATAAATCGTAGAAAACTACATAATGCATCAACTCGATACAACTCATTTAAACGTCTGTTCAACAGCGATAAAGCTCTATAGTAGTCATCACCGAATTGACGGTCTCAAGGCCACGGGAGGAGTTCTGGCTCTAAGTCACTAGTACAGTGTTTCTAGTTTTACTACGCATCAAGTTCTGCGCTGTCTTAACGTGCGTGTGTTTCGCTGTGTTGCAACGTTGTACGATTTATCAGTGGCCTTGAAATGTATAATTTATTGACGGCTACTTTAAAATCAATCCTGTTTCTTTCCGCGTAGATAATATTTGTTTTAAATATTTAGTGTTGCAACGTTGTACGATTTATCAGTAGATAATATTTGTTTTAAATATTTGTTGTAGTCTTTGTCCACGAGATTGTAGGGTTTATAGTGAACATTCTCCGTCAGCAGCTTTGTCCGTTTCAGCAGAAGGAGACTGTATTATCTCTCAATAGAAATGTTTTATCATCAGTTCAGATTGTCTTATCAGGACTGAAAGGGCAATTTGACAACAATGGATATTCATTGCAGCAAGGAAGCTCTGAGTGTAACACAGAAATATAAACAGAAGAACCAAGGCCGGCTCGTAAGCACGCACGCACGAACACACACACACACACACACATTCACTGAAGCATAGAAAGAGCATGACAAATCCTCTACAGATATTTCTACACAGAAGTGCGTTAGTTTGAAACAAGAAAAAAAGTTAAAATGGTGCATTGTGTGATAGAATAGATGGCCTGGGAAATGTCTCACGCTTTGTCATTCTCCTTTTTGCTAAGGGAAAAGTGTGGTACAGTCTTCCAAATCAGATAATGTAGGAATGATCATTGCGGTCAGACAGGAGATTGAAAAATGTTCAGTTTATCTTGTAATAATAACGTCATCACACTCAGAATGTGTTAGTTTGAAAAAGAATTGTAACTTTAGTGAAAGGACAACACGAAAACTGATCTTTTAAGGCGAATGTTTCTCGCGTGAAGTGTAGTTCCCTCTCATTTAGAGTGCCTGACAAATTATGATAAATTTATTATACA
>NW_019059879.1:729475-750518 GCF_000696155.1 Zootermopsis nevadensis | reverse complement strand
TAGTCTGGTAGGAGTATACCAAATGTTTTAGAGCTCCTTGCTGTCTCAATCTTACGTATCGCCCTGATGATGGAAGTAGAAAGGACCTCTGAAACGTCAGTAAACTTCTACCGGACAACAAGGCGCATCAACTCAAAAGACAGAAACCTTCTGTCCCAAAATGATTTATACACGCATTAAATTAATTAAATAAATACATTTTAATAAACTGAACTATTATATACGTCAGCAGTTGTAGGTCATGTTTCTGGTTAAAAACACTTTTCAGTTCTGATTCTAAAATAAGATACTTATTTTATTATCTTTATTTGTGAAATACGTAAATTTTATTTTGTTACAAAGTCGCTTGTGATACAGACGGAATGTAACATAAGTACGGATTGATTTTACTCAGTTACTACAGAACGTTTCGAGAAATTTGTTGTAATTGAAAACGTTTATTTATTGTTTCGTGTTTTATAGTGAAGTTTTCAATTAAAAGCCTCGAATAAATATAATTTTAACTTTGTTTTATGTAAGTTTCATTGTGTTAACGCTACCAAAGACATATCTTGATAACAGCTGTAAATAATATAGTGACGTATTAGGTCTTGATGTGAAGAAATTTTGTTAATTTTGTGTTCGTTCGGTCTGTCTGTTACCGTGAATAAAGGATTTGAAATAAGATGATAAGATCAGAAAGTAGTAAGAAACATTGGGTCAAAATTTCTTCTAAGAATGAATATAAGAAGAAAGGCCATTGATGTATATCGCTGGATATAAAGCAGACAAGGAATTTGAAACGAAAGGAGGAACCACAGTGTCCTTCTTCTCACGTTTTCTGCCTCGAAATTGTGTTGTCTACCAACTGGTGAGCTTCTCTGAAGAAAAGTTGTAAAAAAAGAGTTTTCTCTTGTACGCAGTTCAGTTCTGCACAAAGGGGACCTGAGCTACTTCGGTTATTGAATCAGTTTTGCGCTGTTGGAATCGCGAACGTCGTGTCGGAGACACTAAGTCTTGAAGTCTCTTGGCCAGTGCAGATGCTAAAACCCTAGGATCTTACAGGCGAATTAAGTCTTTTGATAAAAAAGAACTTTTGCAATAGATATTTCCGAATATACAAAATCTCAGGGCGATGAGTACATATCGCCCTGATGATGAAGACAGAAAGGACCCTCTGAAACGTCGGTAAACTTTTTCCAGAATATATGTCGCAACGACCCAAAAGACAGCCATCTTCAGACTCACAGCCGTGAAAACCTCAAATCTTACATCCAAAATCTCGTCTTTACCGATTGTCTTATTATAATTGGTCAGATAAAAGATTATATAAAATGGAGTGTTCATTCTTATCCGTCATTATCATTGTCTGGTGTTCTAATCAGATTACTAATCGCGATTAGGAAATTAATTGTTTAATTTTAACCGTCTAATCACAATAAAATATTTTATTAAATATTAAAATATTATTACTACAATTAACATTTAATATTTAAAATATATGAAAATAATGCTCTTTCTATCTATGTTAATTGTAGTAATATTTTAATATTTAATAAAATATTTTATTGTGATTAGACGGTTAAAATTAAACAATTATAATCATCACAATATGACGCAACATTATCATCTTAGGAAATTAATGTTTTAAGAATAATACAATTTGCATGTGTATAAAATTTTGATTTATAATTCGGGTTCTGAAATTATATATTATTAATGAAAAGTGTATCTTCGTGAGTAACTTCATATTTAGGCGCAAATACGTTATTATATGACTAATTAAATTCAGATCAGACGGAGATATTTTCGGATTAGTCTTTTAGGGTTTAGGGAATTATATTAGTTAGTGTACTTCATAAGTTTTCTCACATTCTCGAGTAAAAACAAGTCTGATGTCTACAAAGCTTTTAAACATTGCTAAATAGGCCATATCGTAGACTGCTAGACGCTGGCTTCCCATCACTTAGACTGGGGTTAAATTATTGGAGGTTTAAAGTAGACGTTTAGACGTAATGGTAGACGAAGTGACCTTGGTACTTTCCTATTTTTAATTTCTAAGGCTTCTACCTAGAAACCATCAGTACAGCATTACTACATATATTAATAACGCCTTTAGTGGTTCTAATTCATTATCATTATTGCTGTCGTGAGTTGAAGATTCTTTGAGCCGACAATTGACTGGTCTCTGAGTAAAGGTATTTTAGTTCTCTGGCCAGAATATAGGTATATTTTTCGGGAAATTTCGTTTTGTTTTAAATTTTCATAGCAAAGTGGTTACTCTATTAACCACCTTATATAAAATGTCGTCTACACAATTTAAGGAAGCGTTTGAAAATACTTTAAAATTTTGTGACAATTTCCTAATATTTAAATTAATTTTTGTAATGATTTTATTCAATTACATGAAGTAAATTTTAATGGATTGTTCACTATAAGAAGATGGATGTGGTTTCAGAGATATGAAAGTTTTAAATCCTTTAAAATTATACATTATGAACTTTGGTGTTCGTGATTGTGTCTCAGTACCTTGGGAGCCTTTCTTGTAAGAGAATTGTTCCTAGAGTTATGGCGAGGTTAATTTCTCGTATTATAAATAACAGAACAAATAATTGACATTGTATGGATGCTAAAGGGGAATAAGATGAATGCAAAAGTGGAGAAGAAGATTTTAAACTATGTGGTAAAACGTGGCTTTAATGGATTTCTAAAATGTTTTAGTATTCTTTATTTTGTTGTTTTGTTTTTGTCACTGGTTGGCTAAACCTTTGAGGAAAAGTACAGCACGGAGGCTGTGTATTGAATTCAACGTACAGTTATGAAATGGACGCCATTTCAACTGTTATTAATGTTATGACAATTTAAATGTTTGTAGGAACGTATTAAATTGCACCGATATTTTGCAATGTTTGCAGATTGTCTGTTGGAAAAATTACTTTTGCAATTGACCTTATAGTCTTCGTTTATAAAATGTCATGACACACATGATAGAGGCTTAAACTCGTAACTAATTCTTTTTGCTTTGTTTATCTGAAATTTGTTTTATTTTTCATAGTCCAGTTTAAAGTGTACAGTGGTATCATTTGCGACCAATATTTCATAAAACTGTCGTAATAAAACTGAACTTATATCCAGATTTCTGATGTTATTAATAACTTGAACATGTTATTGGTTCTCGTAATAATTCAAGTTAAAATAAACATGACATTTGTGGAAACCAATATATTTTAGAGAGAATTTGATAAATTTTAATAAAAGTTATGCTACGCTTATAAGAAGGATATAGGGATTAGCTCTATCTAGTGGGCCCAACTGTGTAGGAACCTGAAGACGGAGATAGAGTCCCATCTCCGAAACGTCGTTTTACGTTTTATATTTACTAGACGATGGATAATATCCAAGAAAGTTCCGGAGATAGGGATTAGCTCTATCTAGTGGGCCCAACTGTGTAGTCACCTGAAGACGGAGATAGAGTCCCATCTCCGAAACGTCGTTTTACGTTTTATATTTACTAGACGATGGATAATATCCAAGTACATTTTTATTCAATTAAACAAATCATGTTTATTTTAATTATTGTGTTTGCGTGATGAATGGTCGACATTACGTGTATCAGAACGAAGTTTTTGAATCGTATTATCACGAATTTCAGCCGTTGAACCTGTCAACTCATAGAATTATGATCGGTTTCTGAAGTGCGATTTGGGATCGCGCGGGAATGGAGACTTAAATAATTAGTCAAATAATGAAATCGTTTGAATCAAGAAGTTTGACAGATTTGCTTGGTCATTAATCAATGTTGTTGCTGTAGTGAATCAATAAGATACGAATTTTTGTATATACTTCGTTTATAATTTAAGTATATGTTTTACTGAATGTTATACGGTATAAAATTACTGTATATTATTATAAAAACGTTTATATGTTTTAATATGATATTATTATTATTTTTGCTATGTTTATTTTTTATTATATAAATCGCGGTTAAAATTGTTGCGTGATGTTGCAGAATTTGGACACAACTGATTCAGATTACGGCTATAAAAATTGTAATTATTAAAAGTTAAATTTACTTAAGGAATAGTATTAAAATATATATTAAAATTAGCCGTCAATCACAATATAATATATTTAAAGGATTAAAATATCATTTTACGTTCCCTATCGAGTACTCGATTTACATGTGGAACATACACGACATGTTTCGGCTATATATAGCCATCATCTGGTGTTATGTATATAAACTTTTCACTGAATTACTTATTTATATATATATTATATTGTGATTGACGGCTAATTTTAATATATATTTTAATACTATTTAAATAAATCACAATATGACGCATCTACAATATCTTACTTAAGGAAATTTTAAATAAGAATATGAAAGTTAAGTCGTAAGGAAAAAGCTGTGTTCTCTCCATGTATTTTACTCTCCTGTGGTTGGTGCGTCGACAGTGGCATTGCTGTTTGCTTTCGAGTAAGAATATTTACATACAGAGAAGAGGCGATGTCAGTTGCTTGGTTGAAACAGCATGCTAGTGGAACACGTTCTCGGCGCATGAAGTAGGCGAGTGGAGATGGTAGGAGAGAAAACATTTTGACGTGGGAGTTAAGATGGCAGGTTGCATGGTAAGGTTATAAGGATGGAAAAGACTGGTATAAAAGGAGGGAACAAGAATTACATCGGGAAGATAAACGTGCCTTGGGAGACCAGTCGTATAGGCGTTAGGAAGAAGGTTTACGGGGGTGGGTTGCGTGTTAGGATGTATTCTGTTATCTGGAGTTGAAAGTTGAAGGATAACACTGAAGCGGTTGGCTGGTACACTCAACTCAACAAGTTCAATACAGTGACCTGCATCATTTAAAGAAGTCTGTATGTAATTAGAACTGCAAATTTAAAAATATTTTTGTGGTTTGAAACAGGAACATTAATGAAAGGTGGTAGAAAGCGTTAAAGAATGGATATAACACGAAGCTTTATTTTTATTTAGTGTTCTGTCTGACGACGGGTCCATATGAACAGGATCCTTCCATCCTTTTCTCTTCTCGGACTGGGACCTGTTCATATACGTTCTTGGCAGATGATCCAGAAGTGGTTTGCCATTGCCTTCTTCTGTGTGTGAATGGAGTAATTGTTGGGATGCCACGGAGGAAAACTCCGTGTTGCCTAGACCACGGCCTTGCCCAACACAAGTTATAAATTCCGGCACCGCCGGGAATCGAACCCGAGACCCCAGGATTACAAGGCCAGCGTTCTAACCGCTAGACGACCGTTACAGAAATAAATTAACAAGGAGGATAAAATAGAAGGAAAACTATGATAAAGAACGGTGGAAACAAACGAAGGGTGTTGGGGGCATTAGTCATGTAGGTTCTGGGAGAAGTGGGGGGGGGGGGGGGGGGGGGGACGATATGGAAGTACGAGAGCACGTATAATGCCACTCTCAACGTAAGTGTAAGTTCGCGCAAGACACGTGATGTGAAGTTATTTTACCGGAAATGAGTCTGATACTTGGTCTTATACTCTTAACTCAGGAAGTACGTGTCTGTTGACAGCTGACATTTTGGACAGTGTTAAACTCGCTTCAGGATTTATAGCGGATAATACCCATATCTGGGGAGATCTGGGTGACATTTTCACAGTTTGGTAAAATTTTAATGGTTGATTTTGGTATAACTGTACTGCCTGTAGACGTCAGATGTTTTTTTACGTAGCGTAAGAGTTTCTTTCAGTATAAGATATTTATCTGTGGACATACGAACTATTTGTGATGGAATCGTAAATGGATATTTTAATAAATTAATATCACACAATTTGATTCTGATGCTTACACCCCAATGGGTTATGGCACACACGTGGCTTATCCTCAGGTGATAGATAGGTTAACGTCTGGTGTTACGTTGCCCTCCGTCCGCCTGTGTAGTATTTCAGCCGCGATATAGCGCTGCCATCTGTCAGTGACCATATAAACTATTCGTGCAACACTTTGTTTGTGACTGTAATTGTGTGAAAAACGTCTGTACGTCACGACAATCATCCTTTAGTGCTGCCATCTATCAGTTGGCATTAGAAATTCCCTTTTTCCATCTGTAAGTATTTGGTATGACGTTAGTTGGCGTAAAAGTATAATTTGGAAATTGTTTTCTTTAGAGAAAGCCATTACAGTCTTAAGTATTATTCAATTCAGTTTATACATTGCACACTTCACTTGGATTTACAGTTATAAAATTAATTTAATTTCGAACACGAGAGAATTATTTAAACCTGAACTTTTTATTCTTTATTTTGTCAAGCTGTTTACACTGCATTCTCTTTGTATTTTGTATTCTGTAAGTGACAAAGGGTCTTTTAAATGTTGACGTGAGGCTGGTTCAGAAACTATTTTACTTCTCCTGTAGATAAAAGTAGTAATACCATTTTTCTTTTGAAAAAATGACTGTAAACATTGCAAAGATTACGGATTTTAAATCTGTGGATTACGGTTAGAAATAATTTTAAGTCTACTTATAAATTTTCACGGAAGACACTGGGCAAATTCAAAACTTTTTCACACATAAGTTGAATTTAAATCGAATAAAATATTAGCCGATATTTACAAATATCACATAGCTCTGGGTCACAATTGGGAAAGGAATTTTGAACGAATGTGTATGGACTACTTTGAGATTGAAATAGTGGTTTTCCGGTTTAGGTCCCTTAAACGACCTGTCGATCTCGCCTTCCTGTCTACTGCGCTGAAGTGGGACCTTTATCGTTTCTACTCAACCGGACACCGCTTCACGTCCTTCCCTTCGAACCCCTCGCCCGGGCTATGATTGACAATTTTTCGTGGCTTGATCTTCGACATAACTTTTCCAGAGTGAATGTTCAATTCTTACGAACTTCTTTTATTATACTTTGCCTCACATCGACGATTATACGCTCCTGTTTAAAAACATCAGTCTTTTGGTTCGAAAAACATTTATCACACATTATCACGTACATTTATTTCTGAATGTGACTTTGCGTCATTTTAATGTCTTTATAGAATATGTATAGTCAGTGGAACTAGAAACTGGATGTTGGTCGATTAATAAAGAGCAAACATTATATTCTACACCAAACGTTTTAACGTAGACCAGTTCAAAAAACTTTAACAGTTGTGCGGGATTGTATAAGAAAGTCTATACTGATCATCGACTATTTAAAACAGGATAATTTTTCGAAACATCCGTATAAAAAATATGACATTTTCAAACAATCCAGAAGACTTGTGTTTTGTCACATGGCCATGGAAATATCAAATATTTTGTGCATTGCATTTAGATTGTTTTCGAAATACACTTAGAAACGTACAAGAAATATATAGGTTTATTTTTGAGGGAATAAAAGGCTTTTATCAGGACTGTCAAAAACGAGAAAGCTATCAGAGATATTTTAAAAATCTATTAAAATCTATTATGTCTACCTATCTCTGTTAGTGTATCCTTGACATTAGCAGTCTGCAGACATCCTGATTTATATATTTTCTGATAACCAGTTTCCTAATCCATCCATTTAGAAGGCCGTTGTATGTTCTTATCTATCGTCATTTTAACCATCGTACCTTATTCGTTCAACGATGTATATGCTTAATAATTAATTCAGTGCCATAAAAAGATTGAATAAGCAAAACACATGTACTAGTATTCGTTTTATGGAAAACGTGAGAGAACAATAGAAAAATTATATTTTAATTATCAAGATTTATAATTTTGTCAGTTATAGTAAATGTATTAGTTGGGATTATAACGGTTTTTTTGTGTTGTGAGTTTGAGGGGGAAAAACAAGAAACCCTTTTGATTACATAATTTTCGCGTTTGTTTCTTTGTATGTAATGAAGTTTTGATAATAACGAAAGACGGATTTATGAAATTGGAATAAACAGGATGTTAAGATTTAAAAAAATAAGTACGAGAGCCTAATTAAGAACAGGTCTCATTTATTTTCCATGTTTATGATTCATTTTGAGGTTTGGAGAATCATATTTCTGTGCATATTTTTACTTTTTCATGTCAGGTGGTTTTGTATTCTGGGCGAAGATGAGATTTTGAAATTTTGTTTTTCGTTTCTGTTTCGACTCGTATTTCTCTCCTTCATGGAATTAATGATCAAAAAATTAAATGATTTGTTGTTTAGATACCAAGTTTTAACAGTGGCAGTGCCCTAGACCGATATATACCTCATCGGTTGATGGTGAAATACGTATTTTATTGTTTTAAACGTTTTTGTTTGTTAAAGTTTGAATGTGTAAGTCCTACCTGACAGTTTTAGTGGTTTTGAATTGTATTCGTTTTATTATTATTATTGTTTATTATTTTGACAGCGTGTTTTAAGTTTATATTAAACGTGAGTTATCTGAAAAAAATGTATGTTATAATAAATTACATTTTTATTTAGAATAATTTAAATAAAATTATTAACAGGGTTTAAATATATGTGTGAATTAATCGTATTCTATGACAAAATATAATTTCTTCTTACTTTGTGATCATTTGTAAGCTATATTATGCATGAGTAACATACGAGAAGTTTTGAATATGTTTCAAAATTGTATATTCACATATTTAAAAGCAAAAACTTATTATTCGACTCGTAATTTGAAAAGTTTGACGCTGAATTTGAATCGTTAGTAAACGTTGTGAAATCGTAGTTCACTTTTTAAGCTTATTAGACGTAGTTTAGATCTAGAGAGCTGCAGGTAACTGAGTTTCTAAGTCTTAATTGTCATGTAACTTAAACTGAAGAAGTGACGTGATTTACCTCATTACTGTATTTTTTTCCTCTATCTCTTGTCTACGTTCGTCTACTGAAACCTGCCAATAACACTCATTGACACTTAAACCAGATACAATTGGGTTTGACCGTCGGTTGGTTGACCAGCCATTAAGGATATTCTCGTCTCTCTAAAAACGAAAACCCTTTCAAGTTGGATAAATGTAATAATACTATACACATTCCAATGAACTATAAAAACACGGGAGTAAGGCGTAAAATCCAATGAAATCAACAATAACATTGAATTTTATTTCTTATGGTACATGAAATGATGCACATGTTGGTATTATGTTAATGTCTAAAGATTTGTGTCATTACAGTTGGTACTATAGTGGAAGTTTGGCGTCGAATTTGATATTTTTCACGTGAAATAAAGAATGTATTTAAAAAAATTTAACTCCTCTGGTTTTGTTTTGCACTCCCAACTGAGAAATGTTTGTCTGAAGTCAGAGGAAACTTACGATCTACTCTTTACAACCGATGAAACTATGAAATTACTAAGGTTGTGAAAATGGCTGGTGGATTTCTTAGTCTTTATTTATTTTCATTTAAGAATCCGTCATTTGAAGTATGACATGTAAAAATGAGACATTCTAAGATGGCTATCTTCTTGGCTGTAGCGCCCTTGTGGCCTGGTGCATAACCCTGATAATGAAGGCAGCAGAATGACTAGAGGCAATGGTACGTGTTACTACTTGATTTATCCATTCAGTTTAAATGGATACTTCAAGATGAGCAACAGGTCATTTATAAGACACCTATTGTTTAAGGGAGATCATGAACAAAGTTAATGATACCTCATGTAAGTTCAAACCACAAAATTCAATTTTTTACCAAATTACATGGCGCTACAACCCAGAAGACAGACATCTTTGTTCTAATCGCCTTAAGAATCTGAAATTTTACTATGAGATATTTTGTACAGCATCACAGCCTTCTTCCATAAAACCCAAAAATTCATCACCTTTACAAAAATACATTCATTTTGTAAACCTAGGAACGTAATATGTTAGTCTTCTGGGTTGTGACATACTTCTTCTATCTTCAACCATGAAGATGGCATCAGTAATTTCCTTCGAAACACCGTAATTACCTTTATATCCATACGGAGATAGAACCATAAGAAAAACGTTCACATCTTAACACGTTTAGTTCAGTACAACACAACGCAGTTTAAAATGGGAGTATCAAATTTCTAAAAAATAATTATTCTCTTGAGCTATAACAGCATTATTTATTATCCTCACACTAATTAGTTTAACAAAGGGGATTACTGTTAACGTGTGGTTTGTGATATTGGTTTGTGGTAGGCTTGTGCCCGGGTCAAATAATCACATTCATATTGATGTAGATCATCTTTGGGTAAAGCTGATAATGTGATTTGATTAATTCATTGGCTTAATTTGGTACAGGAATTAAGTTTACTTGTGGAAAAAGTTCAAGTTTAGACGTAACTTATACTAAATGTGGTTCGTGTCGGATAAAAGGCAACTATAATGTTTTGAAAATATATCTCCATATTTACAGTGTAGATTTGGTATAGAAATTTAAGTATCTCTTCAGCATAAATCACAAAAATTGTATCGTTTATTTGAGTTTCCTGCTGTGCTTAATTCTACAGGTTGTAAATTTTGGCGACACAAGTTTCTGACGGAAGACGAAAATTTTAAATCAGTTTCAGTAATGACATGTCGATAAGACACAGTATTGAACCACATTTTAAAAGAATCTTGAACATAATTGCAAAATAAATAAGTAAATAAGAGATTTATAAGGTGACAGTTACGTCGGTTCAAAAATGCTTATTTATTAATCGTAATTTAAAATTTAAGAAATGAAATAATGGCATAGCTATTCGGATATATCACAATCAGGATAAAACAAAATTAAAACTTTTTAATTAAAAGCTTTTTAGTATATTTTATTTTAAGTAAAGGCCATTCTATAGCTAAGCCAGATATATCCCTTAGATCGCTGTCTTCTGTGTTGTAGTGTCGCGTAATCTGGTAGAATTTTACCAACTTTTGGGAAGGCCTTGTTGCCTCCATCATCAGGGTAATGAATCATCGCTACATAGCGCTACAACCCAGAAGATAGCCATCTTCGGACTCACCGCTGTGAAAACCTCAAATCGTAACTAATTTATTTGTTTAAATTACGATAAAAAGGTCCTCTTTAATACCTCTGTCGAAGAAAAACTAATTTAGGTTTCTGGAAAGAAGTATATAGAGGAAATTGTCTGTAAAGCTCACACTCCATTCAGTTATTTAAGTTATTTTGTCCTTGCGTACAATGCAGATAAAACGTAGCCTCTTTATATTATGCTGCTTTGGGTATTAACTTTTTTGTTATTCATTTGATAGCTCCAGAGAAAACTGTAATAAATTCTACTGTTTTTAGATCAGAAATAATGAGAATACGTCACATACAAACACTGGAGTATCGTTTCTCCGGAAATAAGTTTAAATATTCCATAAGATTTAGTATTCATAATTTCACACTCCATGAATATTACTGAACTCTTTAATTGAAAGTTTAAAATATGTTAATGAAATACAATTGAAAGTTTAGTTCACTTTCTGGCAGCCAAAAATTCCTTGAATTTTGATTTAAAGTTATGAGTTTTTAAGAAATAGCAAAATTGTATCAGATAAATTAAGAACATTATTTTCGCTTTGTGGTTTACTTAGAGATTTTCCCTTTAGTATTCTAGGTTATGTTCGTCATTTCGTGAGAGTGACATAAGTCAATATAATTTATTTTTCACTAAAGGTTTTCTTATAAGGCAACAACAATATGGAAAATCAAATGAATAATACCATCATGATTGAGTGGACAGATGACAATGATATGAATATTTAGTATTTTTTAAATCTCTAAAAAACATTTCTTTGTGTGGTTATTTCTAACAATAATTACAAAATGTCTGTCAGAAGTGACTTCTTATTTCTGGACACGATAACGTAGAGTTATTATTTTTATTGTAATTTAGGAGAAATGAAGAAGATTTTAATGATTGAAAAGTGCAGATTTGTTTAAAAAAAGTATCTTTAGCATATACTAGGTCCATGTTTTATAACGCTCTGTAACTGTAGCTGTGGTGTTACAATTACGTGAATGTTGAGCTACGATACGGCAGGCTCGAGTTACTAGAACGTGCCGTCTCCCAGTGCAATTCTAGTGGAGTCAGGCAATTCTAGTAGAGTCAAAGTACGAGCAATCAGTCCGATGAACGTCATAGATTTAAAAGGCTTCGGGATTGGGTAGGTTCAAGTGCAAGGCTGTACTACGGAAGCGAATCGTTCCTACCCAAGAGAACACGACTTCACTACTTGAAAACTCTATCGATTTTGCTCTATCAAGTACGACTTACATGCACCAATGTACCACCGATACAGTTATTCTGCATTTTGTATGAGAGTGTGTTACGGGTTTCTTATGATTCTCAGAATAAACAGCGACTGGGCCTGTTTATACAAACGTTTTCATACTTTTTAAGAGACGCGTTGTGTTTTTTTCTTTTTGGGAGAGGGGCAGTTACTGAATTTTCATAAATCATTTGGACGAACTTGATACTTGAAAGAGGTATTAATAATATTAGTGGTAATAAAATTATAAAGGAATTAAGTGTATGAATATAGCATATAAATGTAATGTATAGAATGTTCATTGATAAAGTTTAACGCAAACTGAAATATTAATATTACATTATAATACATCAATATTATATTGAAAATTGTCTGAAATTATATGGATAGCAGAAGGGTGTTACATATTAAAATTATAGAAAAATATGTAATTATAGGTTTTTATTGATTATACTTTTGGATAATTTTAAGAGAATCTCTCGAAAACAAATCACGAGCAAGAAAATGTTATGTTGTATGAACTAGGAGACGCAAATTTTGATTTATAGGTAAAACTTTTTTTATTTCCATTTTTAATTTTTTTTAACAGAATAAAAATAATCTCGTTTGAACACAATATAATTTAAAAATTGAACATGTTTTACTACATTTTGTTCAAAAAAACAGTCTGTACTAGTATAAACTACAAACTAATTTATTCACAGAAATTGTCCCCCGTGTTTGTATTTGTATTGCCCATTGCGAATAAAAGTCCAGAAATAATTTTTATTAGAATATTTTAAAAAATACCAGTTCTAAGATTATGTGAGTTTTCAATTTCTCACGGCGAATTTGTAAATTGTTGTCTTCTGGTTTGTCATTCCGTGTAGTCTGCAAGAATTCTACCGACGTTTCAGAGATGATGTCTGCCTCCAACATCAGGGTTAAAATACAATTAGATTTTTCAATATTTGATAAAACAGAAACGTAGAAACACTTAAAACAAAAAAGCTTTTTTTAGAGGTCACGCGGTTCATTTAATATGAGAGTATTTTAATTCAATTTCCCGATCTAAAACCACAACAGTAATAAAATATCCTTTCATGTAATGCGTAGTTTGATGTTCGGTGTATAATTACATTGCTCACACTCCCTTTTATCTACTGGCGAAACACTGTCTGCCCTAGAGATTCATCCAGCATTCTAGGCATACATTCTCGAAATATGTAACTGAAATTGCTTCACTATCTAGCATGCGTTGTATATAATGATTGATTTACTGAAACTCCCATAATAAGGTCAAAGTCGCAGTTGTATGTAAATCTTGTGCGTTACGGCCAAACAATGGCTGTGAGTTCTGTCCGTATGTTGCTATTCCATTTTCCTCTCATTCCAATCCATTTAGCAATAAATTGTTGCTTTGGTCTACAAATTAGTAGTTGTGACGGTTATGCATTGCTCGTGCTATTTATATACATTAGATGTGCTCTGAAGCCCATTGCCTGTTTCGAATCAGATGACGTCGTTCATGGACCAGAATGTTACAGTCACTCATTCGTTCACGAGTGATGCCTTAGTGAATAATTTAACAATTTAAAACATTATTCATAAACGTGTAACTGATTATAATAATATAATATTCAACATTATTTACGTTAATTGAATAAAAATTTTCTTGGATATTATCCATCGTCAAGTAAATATAAAACGTAAAACGATACCTGTAATCTCCGAAGAAATCCAAGTTGGGCATCGATTTTCGAGTTGATATTCATGTGTATTTATTCCCACCTTTTTTGTGAGTTTTTATTTTTTTGGCTTTATCGTGTTTATGAATTTTGATTTTACATACTATTCTTTTACGTCCCACGGATGGATGGTGTGGTAATGCCTTTTTATTCTGGGACTTTCACTTTTTAATTTGTCCGGAGATAGGGATTAGCTCTATCTAGTGGGCCCAACTGTGTAGGAACCTGAAGACGGAGGTAGAGTCCCATCTCCGAAACGTCGTTTTATGTTTTTTACGTTTTATATTTACTAGACGATGGATAATATCCAAGTAAATTTTTATTCAATTGACTCTTTACCATCGTCAAGAAGTTTTAGATTTGATATTATTTACGTTATTGTTTAGGTGTGTCTGATACAAGCGATTTTCTGTATTAAATGGTCTTTTGGAATAGTAATAAAGGGCCCATTTTCGATGTCAGGAGTCGCCGTTAATGTTCGTAATATATCTGAAAAGTGTAGTAATAATAATGATGATATTTAGTTCAATTGAATTATTTGTATGTAGTAAATCTTTTAATTTTTATTATATGAATTAACTTATTGTTGTGCCCCTGATGATGACCTCTTGAGGTCGAAACGCGTTTGGAATTAGTATCCTAATAGTAAACAGTTGTTTGTATGCACGTTTTATATTCAAGGAAGGAGTTATGATGAACATCTGGTCGTATATTTTTATCTGTTTAACATTAAAGATGTGTATCTGCTCCATAAAAGGCTAGTTTAACGTACTTGTATAACGTAAGTTATGAAGAATTTTGAAAACAATAGACGATAATTTAGATTAGATGCAGATTAATGTTTATGCGTCATTTTTTGAGGTTAAGTACCTGACCATTACAGGAAATAATGCCGTGTAGTATACTGAGCTGGAAGTTTTATGCACTCTACATGAGGGGGCTGTTTACTGGGAAAATTATACGTTCCCATGACAACTATCGACGGCCTGATACATGACTAGCTGACACGCAAATCTTGCTTGAAGCACCGACACTGTCCAGACCCCCTAGTGCCCCCCCCTCCAATTAAAGCGTTGTCTGCTACAAATTCGAATTGCAAATGTGAATGAAAAACTTTGAAAAAGAGATCTTTCCCGTGTATGTAATTCTAATGAATTACTGGTATCTTTTATTAATTTAAATAATCAAAATAATATTATAACATGAATGGGTTTTACATGTTTAATAATAAGTATTCTACACTGAGAAGAATTTTGTGTATGGATTCAAATAAAATTCGAATTGTGATGCTTCAAACAAAGAAACATATTAGCATATTATATTTGTCAGATTATGTTATCTATATGTATATTTGAAATTATTGACTTAAAATAGGTTTCAAACCAAATTAAATCGCAATATTTGAATTATTTACCTCGTTCAAGATACTGCATAATTACTTTATAACAGCGAATTGATAATTATAAATGTTCGCTCTTAAGAGACTTACCGACTGAGTTGCAAATGTTTTTCTTCGAAAATATGAGACTAGTTTCGTAAAATGACATTAATATAGGGCACGATATTTCTTATTCGTGATTATTAACAAACCATATAAAAAATTTAGTTAAATATAATGTTCTGTGATTTTATTATTTAATGTTATTTTAAGCTAGAATCTAGACTTGCATTCACAACTGTGAACTGCCTGCAAAATGTTGAAAGATAACTTTGCCTTTATGCGTCGATTACGTTTTGAAAACCACAACTTCACTGTCTAAAGAGAGTAGGTAGGTGGAAAATTTAAATTTGAAAAAATTATTTTCCATTCTTAGTTTTCAGTTGCCATTCAGTCTTTATTTAAAATTTTCAAAACTTCAGTGATGTAAATATCAAGAAATCTGTCAAAATTTTCATCCATCAAAGGAAAATATATTACACCCCAAAAAAGTTTAAAACCGAAGCGGAAACGTCGATTCGTAAGTCTTGTGTCTACAGTTCTAGAGATCAAAGTATAGACTCACATCACAAGATGGACGAATGTAAAATAAGGAGGGAAACATCTACGAATACATTGGTATGCTATATCTGCCTCGCCTCGTGTCTTCAGTTCAACAAAAGGAATTCGCTAAAGGATGTGACGGACGCGTATCACTCCCCAGGAACACACGGACGTCGTGAAATTGTGTCAAGAAACTATTTCTCATTACATGCACAGAGCTCTCAAGTGTCCTAACCTTCAAAGAAAACTTTTCTTTATATTTTCCCCTTATTCATTATATTCAACCTTAGTGTTCTGTCTGACGCCAGGTCCATATGAACAGGATCCTTCCTTCCTTTTCTCGGACTGGGACCTGTTCATATACGTTCTTGGCAGATGATCCAGAAGTGGTTTGCCATTGCCTTCTTCTGTGTGTGAATGGAGTAATTGTTGGGATGCCACGGAGGAAAACTCCGTGTTTCCTAGACCACGGCCTTGCCCAACACAAGTTATAAATTCGGGCACCGCCGGGAATCGAACCCGAGACCCCAGGATTACAAGGCCAGCGTTCTAACCGCTAGATAAATGTCAGAATAGGTTCATCGATTTTCTTATCAACTCAATTTTAATTAGGAGTTTTTTTGGATCATGCGCGTGTGTTGGTGAACCTGTCTGTTAGTTTATCTGTCTGTATGGTCAAATTTGAGAAACTCTGAATTGATTTTAAAGAAATTTCTTGTGAAATGTTTGTTATTTTAGTTTACCACAAAGACGTAACTTTAACATTTATATATCGATAATTAAAACAAGGCGGATGAATTAATTTTAAAGGTGCAATTAGCATTAGGTCACTGAATACAAGGTCCTTAAAGTGTGAATTCCAACACGTATTCGAAAAATATATTATTTTTGTTAAAATATTTATCTTTTACACAAAATTAAGGTAGATTTGTGAAATACAGGTTATTTAATTTCGGATTGTACGAGACGTCGTGGTTAAGGAATACAGAAGTGAAAGTTGTTCGTCAATGATTCATACTTACGTATAAATTCGTTACGTTGATAAAGCTCTCTCAGCGAGTTCTTGAAAGTCGATATATATCCGTGAAACGGCGTATAGGATCAAGGATTTTGATCATGATATTAGAGAATTTGGATCCCGTTGCGTGGGATACCTTTCAGCACGTGCTGTTTCTACCCCGCCTTTGGGTTGGGCGTCAGAAGAACTACATATCGATCATGCGTAGTAGTTACAGTAACTTGGAAATGTTTTCGATATATCGTTTCTGAAGCTACGCGATAGGGTTTTCAGTGCTGCTCAAGGCGAATGGTAATAGTATTACTTTGTTGTGTTACGTGCTTTAGACTTCTGGAATCTTGTGTGTCTGTATCAAAGACACGTAACTTTATTTTAATGTTCCTTTAAAGATATAAGGCCGAATTTTATCAGTCTTGGGTGGATTTTGATAACTGTAAAACTTTGGTTTACTAGACTAAGGACTAATTCTTGCCAAGGTCCTTATTATAAGAACGTATAGAGAAATTATTAAATCTTTACGTGTAGATGTGATGGTAATAATTATAAATACAATTTTATTTTGTATTAAATTTTGTTTGTATATGGTACTACTATATTTTTCCCTGTTATTTCTCAGTTTATTCTCACAATTTCTTCTAAAGCTTCCGAAGATATATATATATATATGAATTCTTGTTAACAGACAAACGGACGAAATACCTCTTCGTTTGTATTTCTTACTTCAGTATCTTTGTTTGTCAAAGTCTTAATGTTAAATACACGTCATATTTGTAATATAAAATTTTTATTAATTTGAAATTTATACAAGTGTTATCTCTTCTAGAGCCTGTTTCTTGAATTTTGTATCAAGACGAACTATGGAATTTTATTTGATGAATGTTGGTATGTAATCTAGAAATCAATTTTACTAAAATTTACTGGGTATGGGTTAGTTTACGCTAAGGCCTAATTCCATTTATATTTATCATAATTTAGTTTTGAGGAGATAAATATTTATTGAGATTCATTCATGATTTGTTCTGATACAACTAAACATTTAAATAATTTGTATCGACTGGATGGATTAGCTATGCGATTCATTGCTTGTGTAACTGTAATTTAATAGACTACAGCCAGTGGAAATACTGATCAATTCTACCGGTACTAGAATTCTAATTACGAAAGAGATTTGTGTTTAGCTGTAAACAAGTTACAAACGTAACTTTAAACGTGGATATATTTTTAAAGTTTATTTTTTACTAATACTTTTAGAATTTATGTTTTTGACAGGGTGTAAACGAGTTCATTTAAAGCCGAATTTCACCTAAATAATATTTAAAAATGCAATTTCGTGCAAACACCAGACATTACCATAAAAATGTTAATTACTTAATTCTGTTTACGTAAATAATCTCTATTTAAGCATAGAATCATACAATATATAAAAATTCAGAATTAAGATTTATTGGTAGTTAAATAAAGTGGGTCATATAGTTACCACAAGGTTTGAGACGGTAAGTTATTGACTCAGTTGAACGTAATGTCGTGGATAAAACCACAAATATTCCTAAACAGTAAAGTAAAGTAAAGTTTGTCCCACTCTACGCCATGTAGGCGTTTGGGGTGAGAGGAGGTATAGCTCCTCCCTTCCTTGACCTCGGCACTAGATGGGGGTGAGTGGTCAGCATCACGCCCCGGCCGGCTTTACCCCCGGGAAAGTTTTTTTCCATCCCGCCCCAGCCATGCTTTACCCCCGGAAAAGGACCCCGGTTCCCATTGTAGAGGAGGCCCCCGTCGGGGATTGAACCCCGGTCGTCCAGCCCGTAGCTAGTCACTATACTGACTGAGCTATCCCGGCTCATTTCCTAAATAGTGCATTATCTAAATGGATTTTACACACATTTGCTGGTGTTGCAAAGTCGTGAAGCACGAATTGTAATTTTTTTCTATAATGTAGTGGTCGCTCGTATGTGTGTATCAGCGCATGCGCTGGTTTAGCAACGCCCAACTGCGTATTACACACTTACAGAGATAATAAATGAAACCAGTACAAATGAACGACCTCTGCGGTGTTAATTGGTAACTACCTTCATTAAAATGTCAGTGACAACTGTCACAAAATTTGTCGACAATGGGATTTTGCTGGAATGAGCATTTTGTTAGATTTGGGCTTGTTAACAATGTTGCGTCAACCACAACAATTTTTGGGCTGTATTTGATTATTTCCCCAGTGTAAGAATCGTCTATGTGTCTTTAATATGACTGAAGTTTTTTAAATAATGAAAGCGTTAATATCATGTGCGTAAAAGTTCCTAGTGACTTCCGTAGTGCTTGGTGTTTTAGAATAGGTTTATGTTTTATCTCTTGTGACATCAGTATAATTACAAGTTACCGCCAATACCTTTCAAATCTTTTGTAATTTATAGTTATTAAATATTATAATTCATAATTTTTTATGTGAGACACAACACGAGTTGAGTTAAAGTGTTAAATTCATATGGTTTCTTTACGATATTTTCGATAAGCAGGCTAAACCTCTAAAAATTTAAAGTTTTTTTCTGTACACAGTGTTCGTGACTGCCCAAAATCAACGTTTAAGGGTTTTGGAAAAATTGGAAAAATTTTGCTTTTAAGAAATTAAATTTTATAAACTTAATTAAATGTTTACATAGTCTAGTTGCTTTCTTAACCGTCTCAGCCCTACGCTAAAGTTAATTTACAGTGTGGACTTTGTGTTTAAAATCAATAGAGAAATATCTCAGTTTATCTTTTGATTAAAGTTGTCAGATAATGTAAGTTATTTTATAAATATACGCTAAAAGAAGACATCTCTAGGTAACAATTACTATAGAAAAATATTGTTGTCTGCAGACGACGTTGTTGACTATTCAGTTGTACAGTTTTATGAGCACGTGATATTTTTTTTACGTAGGTTCTTTGTATTTTGCCTAACTTACCGAAATATTTCTTTCGACTCACAAAAATTCTCTTAACAGTTTTTAATTTAATGACAGTAGTATCTTGACATAAACAACATATGCTAGAAAGTTTATATTTCTTCTTAAGAATTACTACCTTAAGATTTATTCAAGAATAACACAGCATTTTAATATAGTTCTGGGATCAGAAAAATAATTTCTGTTTCGTTACTGATTTAACGGTATGTTGTTAACTTTTTCAAAGAATATTATTATTATTATTATTTAGTGTTCTGTCTGAGGACAGGTCCATATGAACAGGATCCTTCCATCCTTTTCTCGGACTGGGACCTGTTCATATACGTTCTTGGCAGATGTACAAGTGTTATCTCTTCTAGAGCCTGTTTCTTGAATTTTGTATCAAGACGAACTATGGAATTTTATTTGATGAATGTTGGTATGTAATCTAGAAATCAATTTTACTAAAATTTACTGGGTATGGGTTAGTTTACGCTAAGGCCTAATTCCATTTATATTTATCATAATTTAGTTTTGAGGAGATAAATATTTATTGAGATTCATTCATGATTTGTTCTGATACAACTAAACATTTAAATAATTTGGATCGACTGGATGGATTAGCTATGCGATTCATTGCTTGTGTAACTGTAATTTAATAGACTACAGCCAGTAGAAATACTGATCAATTCTACCGGTACTAGAATTCTAATTACGAAAGAGATTTGTGTTTAGCTGTAAACAAGTTACAAACGTAACTTTAAACGTGGATATATTTTTAAAGTTTATTTTTTACTAATACTTTTAGAATTTATGTTTTTGACAGGGTGTAAACGAGTTCATTTAAAGCCGAATTTCACCTAAATAATATTTAAAAATGCAATTTCGTGCAAACACCAGACATTACCATAAAAATGTTAATTACTTAATTCTGTTTACGTAAATAATCTCTATTTAAGCATAGAATCATACAATATATAAAAATTCAGAATTAAGATTTATTGGTAGTTAAATAAAGTGGGTCATATAGTTACCACAAGGTTTGAGACGGTAAGTTATTGACTCAGTTGAACGTAATGTCGTGGATAAAACCACAAATATTCCTAAACAGTAAAGTAAAGTAAAGTTTGTCCCACTCTACGCCATGTAGGCGTTTGGGGTGAGAGGAGGTATAGCTCCTCCCTTCCTTGACCTCGGCACTAGATGGGGGTGAGTGGTCAGCATCACGCCCCGGCCGGCTTTACCCCCGGGAAAG
>NW_019059879.1:700557-729253 GCF_000696155.1 Zootermopsis nevadensis | reverse complement strand
TTTTTTCTATAATGTAGTGGTCGCTCGTATGTGTGTATCAGCGCATGCGCTGGTTTAGCAACGCCCAACTGCGTATTACACACTTACAGAGATAATAAATGAAACCAGTACAAATGAACGACCTCTGCGGTGTTAATTGGTAACTACCTTCATTAAAATGTCAGTGACAACTGTCACAAAATTTGTCGACAATGGGATTTTGCTGGAATGAGCATTTTGTTAGATTTGGGCTTGTTAACAATGTTGCGTCAACCACAACAATTTTTGGGCTGTATTTGATTATTTCCCCAGTGTAAGAATCGTCTATGTGTCTTTAATATGACTGAAGTTTTTTAAATAATGAAAGCGTTAATATCATGTGCGTAAAAGTTCCTAGTGACTTCCGTAGTGCTTGGTGTTTTAGAATAGGTTTATGTTTTATCTCTTGTGACATCAGTATAATTACAAGTTACCGCCAATACCTTTCAAATCTTTTGTAATTTATAGTTATTAAATATTATAATTCATAATTTTTTATGTGAGACACAACACGAGTTGAGTTAAAGTGTTAAATTCATATGGTTTCTTTACGATATTTTCGATAAGCAGGCTAAACCTCTAAAAATTTAAAGTTTTTTTCTGTACACAGTGTTCGTGACTGCCCAAAATCAACGTTTAAGGGTTTTGGAAAAATTGGAAAAATTTTGCTTTTAAGAAATTAAATTTTATAAACTTAATTAAATGTTTACATAGTCTAGTTGCTTTCTTAACCGTCTCAGCCCTACGCTAAAGTTAATTTACAGTGTGGACTTTGTGTTTAAAATCAATAGAGAAATATCTCAGTTTATCTTTTGATTAAAGTTGTCAGATAATGTAAGTTATTTTATAAATATACGCTAAAAGAAGACATCTCTAGGTAACAATTACTATAGAAAAATATTGTTGTCTGCAGACGACGTTGTTGACTATTCAGTTGTACAGTTTTATGAGCACGTGATATTTTTTTTACGTAGGTTCTTTGTATTTTGCCTAACTTACCGAAATATTTCTTTCGACTCACAAAAATTCTCTTAACAGTTTTTAATTTAATGACAGTAGTATCTTGACATAAACAACATATGCTAGAAAGTTTATATTTCTTCTTAAGAATTACTACCTTAAGATTTATTCAAGAATAACACAGCATTTTAATATAGTTCTGGGATCAGAAAAATAATTTCTGTTTCGTTACTGATTTAACGGTATGTTGTTAACTTTTTCAAAGAATATTATTATTATTATTATTTAGTGTTCTGTCTGAGGACAGGTCCATATGAACAGGATCCTTCCATCCTTTTCTCGGACTGGGACCTGTTCATATACGTTCTTGGCAGATGATCCAGAAGTGGTTTGCCATTGCCTTCTTCTGTGTGTGAATGGAGTAATTGTTGGGATGCCACGGAGGAAAACTCCGTGTTGCCTAGACCACGGCCTTGCCCAACACAAGTTATAAATTCACATGTAATACGTTTTTGTACGAATATTTAAATTTGATTAAATTTCTAACGAGTTTGTTTCGAATTGTTTAGTGGACCGGAAGCCACAAGAAATGTATTTTTTATAACTTCAAAGACTTATGTTAGAACCTCAAGTTATATCTGCTCTCGTATCGCTGATAGCATATCAGTATTTTCTATGAATCATCCTAAAGCCAGGAGGTTATACTCACTGTCCGACTGTAGCTTCTTTCAAACAGCAGATAAGTTTTTCGAAGGACTTAGAAACCGTCGGAGACATTTTCTTGGAAATTTTCTTTGTTCCGTTAGAGTAGCAGGAGTTGACAAGATCAAACAGGATCAGGGAATTTCTTCCTTCAGAAAACTTCAGGAGAGGAGAAATAGTGAGGTTGGAGGACAAAGTTGGAGGCGAGGATGAGGAGAGAAGGTTTTGGCCCAAGTTCTGATTCTTTTATGGTTTGAACAATTCTATTCCATGGCAGCAAAACGAGATATATATTATAGCGTTTGGAAACAAATTGCAAGTTATCAACCTGTACTGGATTCTACGTCGTCTCTACTTCAATCCAAGTTCTTTTTCTCTCATATATTTTTCTTTAACTAAAGGAAACTAAGTTTGTACATGTTCTATATATGTGAACAGACCAAAGTTTTGAATTTCAAGAACTACTGAATTTTTTCTGCGTTGTTCGTGAGTTTGAAATCATGACTGGTTTTACTGCAACCATTTTAACGTCTGGAGTTCTCATCGAGTATAGTTAAATTTAGACTTACAAAATGTTTTACTATAAGAAGAATATTCATTGACTCCTATATTGTCTATTCTGATATTTTATTCATAGACAAACCACAACTTTCCACTTTATTGTTCTGTTAACTGTTGTTTGGTCTAATGAAGTAAAAGTAAAGTTTGCCCCACTATACGCCATATAGGCGCTTGGGGGGAGAGCCCGTATAGCTCCTATTAATTCCTGACCTCGGCACTAGATGGGGGTGAGTGGTTAGAGTCACGTCCCGGCCGGCTTTACCCCCGGGAAAAGACCCCGGTACCCATTGTAGAGGAGGCTGGGTGGGTCCCAGAGCCGGTCTGGACGCAGAGGCTAGAGGAAAAATCCTCTGCCCCCGTCGGGGATCGAACCCCGGTCGTCCAGCCCGTAGCTAGTCACTATACTGACTGAGCTATCCCGGCTCAGGTCTAATGAAGTAAAATTTTAAAATATTAAGATTATATATGAAATAAATTACCATAAAGTTAATAAAGTACACAAAATATCAGCGGTCACTTTGGAAAAATATTAGTTCATTAGTGTCTTAAAGTATATATCAGTTTTTATTCCAAAGTTTTCATTACACCTATGGGTGTACAAAGTTTTTTAGAAAGCTTAAAAGAACCGCATTATTCAATGAAGATTAACAACGTATATAATATATAAGAGGTTATTTGATATGAGAAGTTGTTTGGATATTTCCGAGTGCAAATTTCTTCTTTTTATGTTCCGAGTTTGGTGTAGTAAAAAATATCAGAATCGTCTGATTGCTCAGCGTGTTCATTTGGTGTACTCTAGGAATGGAATATCTCCTATAAATGATCCATCTCTTTCCATTATATCCATGTCAAAGTCATAGGGTCTTTCTCTATGTATACTTCAATCAATCATCTCCGCAGAGGAACTACGATTTCTGGGTACTTGTCCAACAGAAAGGAATTATGAACTGCGTTAAGGAAATACAACTCTACCGCGAGATCAACGTTTCCCAGGTAAAAGGGGGAAATACAACTCTACCGCGAGATCAACATTTCCCAGGTAAAACGAAAATCATATTCTGGCGACAGGCTGTCAGGTTTTAATAGATTTTCCTGTCGATACTTACGTACAGTTACTTTTAATACGTTTCAAGTTCTGCCATGGTTTTAAAAGCTAAACTAGATTTATACTCTAAGGAAGGGTGATATACTGGCGGCCAGCGGGCCGGATCCGGCCCGCGAAAGCATTTGTTAATTTGTTACTTGTTATTACAAACCGATTTAATGTCTTTACTATTGAGGTTTTGAAATAATAATTGAGATTCTCATCTCGTCTGCTGCTTTGCGTAAAAATGTCACATGTCATTACGTGTTATGATCAACTCTTCATTTAGTAACGAGATAAATAGAAGTTGATATTCCATCACTGGCAAAAGGATATTCTGCTCAATTCTCTCACTAAAGCCATTGACTTTAAAAGCATAAAATGTATGTTCTACTGATACAGATTGTTATTATATCAGATACAAGGTGTTAAAATAATTTGTGTAAGTTTTCTCAGGTAATGTCATATCATATATCAGTAATTAGCATTCCTCTCAAATTCGGGTGGTCCCAGACTAAAGAGGGGCGAAGTCTATTTTGGTTTATAATGTTTTTTTATCAGTCCCTCAAGATAAATGCAGAGAATTTATTTTAGACCGTTATTTTAACATCATTTACCCATATAAGATGATAGAGTTGCGTCATATTGTGGAAAAAATATATTTAATTAATTAATCTTGTCCGTCTAATCACAATTTAAAATTTAAAATTAAGATAGTTAAAATACCATGTGATGCTCCTTATCGAAACATTCGATTTACATTTGGAACATCACTTTCTCACTACATGTTTCGGTTCTTAGATGAACCATCTTCAGGTGTGTAAAAATTACAATTTTATATATATAAGGAGCATCACATGGTATTTTAATTATCTTAATTTTAAATTTTAAATTGTGATTAGACACGACAAGATTAATTAATTAAATCATTTACCCACGTCTAATCCTATAATTTGATGTCAAATATTAACCCAATACCTAAAATCCAGGAATCGGTAGATGTTTATAGTGAGGGGTTTCCTTCGACCGTGCTTGGGTGTATCGACTGTTAATAGCTGATTTCTTGTTTCTTAGACAGTGAGGACAGCGATGCGGAAGGAGGTCTAGGCAACGTAACTCGTGTGGTCATGAGACCTCCAGGTCAGAGTGGCAAAGCCAAGCGAGGTCATCTGTGTTTCGACGCTTCGTTTGAGACTGGTAAGTGAGACAGGTTTGTTGATGGAATGTTGTGGATCCTACCAGACACTTGTCTTATCACTCAACGAATCAAATTGCGAAATACATTTATTCACAACCTATTATAATCGTGTAAGATCTGAGGTTTTAACAGCGACTAAGTATAATAAATTCTTCTCGGGTGGTTGAAAGTGGTTGGATATCGAAACCACTTCAGTACCGGGAGGACGAGAGCTAAGATGGTTCTAGAATATTTGGTATCTTCGCCTTTCAGCCACCAGACACGGTTGTTAGCCCGGAAATAATTCATTATACTCATTATATGAGATGTTACCGATCTGTCTAATCAGGGATTATGTCCGCGCTTAAAAGATGTTTTAATTAGAATAACTTTAATGGTCACAATAACTGCTTAAATGACTTAAAAAGAATTTTAGATCTTTTATATCTAGATTTCGTATTCCAGGTTAAATGAACGCTTATTAATTTTAAAACGGTCTTCTCTTGAGTTCAAAGAAAACTGTTTTTTATACATATATAGACTATTTGGATTTAGATGGCTGTCTTCTGGGTTGTTCGGCCGTGTAGTGTGGTAGAAGTTTACCGACGTTTCAGACGTACTTACTGCCTCCATCATCAGGGCTATGAGTACTTGTCTTTTGCTACAATAGGAAAAAAACAAGTGAGTTGAAATGGAAAGTGTTATCGAATAAAGCCGGAGAATAATTGCTTGGATGTTATTATTTTTAAAACAAAAGTTCAGTAAACATTAGCCCGCTTTTTTATGTATATTAAATCTTTAATTCGGAAAAATGTTTCAGTATCACATCATGTTATATTTTTTCTAGAATGCAAAGTTTAGTAGTAATTTCGTATAGAATTTTTATATATTAGTTCTCATGATATATCAATTTGAAGATTTATATTATTTTTTTATATTTTAACCTCAGGATTTAAAAGTATTGCAGTCAAACTTTTTATTTTGTCTGTCTATTTAAACCTCAAATTTTAAGAAATTGTTAATTAATATTAAATTAAAATATGGACAATGGTTACTTAAACATTTTAAAATTAATTCGGTATGTCAAGGTTACTTTTTTATAAGTACTAAAACACTTAAAGTAATCTAAATTATAGCCAGCGAATGTAAAGTAACTGCATTTGTGAACACTTATCTATTTGAAAGACCAAAATTATTTCCGTTATGTAAGGAAACAGACTACAAATGCGTGTAATGTTAAGAAGGTGGTACGTATAATGGTTCTGTCACTCCAGCAGAATTCCAATAAAATGTCAGAGAAGATAGAAAGTTTTTAAACTTAATGGGGCGAAAAGTGACAGGCGGAAAGCTGACTTTGCTGCTACGTACAACGTGTGTCAGATACATAAAACATTCTTTCAGTCATTTAACATTTGTGTTTTTTTTTTGTGAACAGAGAAATCGCGTAGACTATTAGCAAAACTATAACTTAAACAGCACTTCTTAATTGGTTTTGTTATGCCACTGTAGAATCGATCCGAAATGAGCGAACGTATTCGCGCTTTAGGAAAACTCACTCGTTGCGAGGGTAATTTGTGAAGATTTATAAGTTTCAAGCCGATTGGGGTAAGAAACTTCCCTAATTGCTTCCCGTGGGAGCAGGGAGTTTTGGTAGGTGCATGAGGGTTGTAGCAAAACACAACCATTAATATTGAAAGTCTTGCTTCAGAGAGTTTACACAACCGGCCCAGTTTCTCACATTCCTCAGACCACAGCATCCAACCAGACCGAAGATCCCGAACGGCATTATCCCCGGGAACACACAGCCATGATACCAATCTTCTTAAAGGCTTAATTACTATAGGCTTGTTAAGTAATCGACTCTTACACTTAAGTTCTTATGCAAGAGACAGAGGGAGAATTAACAAAAAAAAATATATTTATTATTACGCCGTGCTCAACTTTAATATAGAAGCCGTCAGCGAATTTTATATTTCAAGGTCACTGAAGGACATGTACTACTCCTTGCCACTCGGCTGTCAGCAGTACAATATGGTTGACGTTGCTAAATCTTTGTTGACTTAGTCTCGTTTTTGTTGTCGCCAGATCTTGTTGTGACCTTGAAAACATGTGATTTGGTGAAGACAGGTATGGAAGTGTTGGAATCGTTACGAAACCTGGGCAGAGTGAAAGTGGAATAGTACTACGCATGCGTGTTGCAGTCTGACGTCTCGTATTCTCTCAGTAAATTGTAAGAAATTTATGAAGGTGTCTTTTTTTTATTTTTTTACCATTTCAGTTGGGAATAGTTATTTCCTGTTGAAGGAACAAAACTTCTGTAGTGAAGACGTGGGTTTACAAGGGAAGTTCTACAGTTTTACGTTGTCAGTCCTAAGAACACTGATTTGATGTTTTCTAGCTCAAGAATGAAAGTCGGAAATTGAAATTTATTTTTATACCACAATATTCCTGTACAGACATTCTAGAATTATCAATACTGCGTTTATGGTTATGTTACCATCAACCTAGTAATTTAAGTTACACACAAAAAAATCTTGTTCTGCACATCACTACCATAACGTCTTCTTAAATTAACAGTTTATTCCGTTGCCATTTGTATTAAGAACACTAGCCTTGTAAGCCTCGGGTCCCGGGTTCAATTCCCGGTGGTGCTCAAATTTATAACTTGTGTTGGGCAAGGCCGTGGTCTAGGCATCACGGAGTTTTCCTCCGGGGGCTTCCCCGGTTTCTCTGTGGCATCCCAACAATTACTCCATTTACACACAGAAGAAGGCAATGGCAAACCCCTTCTGGATCATCTGCCAAGAACGTATATGAACAGGTCCCAGTCCGAGAAAAGGATGGAAGGATCCTGTTCATATGGACCTGTCGTCAGACAGAACACTACAAATAAATAAATTCAAGAACGCGATTTTGAGGTCGTGTAGAATAGCGTAACATCCATATGAAATTTCATCAAAATCCGTCAAGTGGTTCTCGAGTTTAATATACTGGACAGACGGACAAATATGACCACTGCGTAATGTTTTATGTTTATACACTTCGTTTAAAGAGAAAATAATAACAATTTATAACATTTAGAGCTTTAGGAAAATATTTCAACTGCTTGCGTAATTTTCAAGATGAAGGGATAGAAAAATCGGTAAATATTTCTGGTTATTCCTTGCGATATGAAAATTGTTAAGGTTACTTTAAACATAATCTGCATTAAACCCCACAGAGTACTTCTGTACTTATTTTAGTATTTATATGGTTATTCTGTTCATTTTGATAAGTTTTGAGTCTTCTGTAACAAAGAATTTAGACGAAAAACGTATTAATTTGCTATGACATGACAATACTGCTATTAATTAAGTTTTTAGTAACAATAAAATTATATATATTATAACGATCTTAAAATACTTTACGTTTATTACGTTTTTCGAAATGTCTTAATTTTAATTTATAATTCTTTTCTTTACAGCTGTAGTTACATTTTAAAATGTGCGGTCTATAATTTTTGTTATTTTGTATTTGTCACCCGATCAAGTTAAATAAAACTAATTTTAACACTGGAATCATTGCAGTGATTAAATAAAATTATATTCAGACTGATGATTACATTGCACCGGAAAAGACTTACGATGTTTTCCTACATATTTCTCGTGATGTGTTTCCGATTATGACACTTGTCCTCGCCTTTTGATGGACCGCATAATCGCGTTTGGTTTTTGCCGAGGCAGAAATCTCGCCTAGGACATGGTCGAGTGCTCGCGTTTTCCCTAATGGCCTATCAACCCATTCATCAAGATAATCCACCAATTTACGCTCGTTGTCATGAACATGACCCTGTTCAAATACGACTCTAGTCGACTAGGAGCGCCATGCCATGATTCCCGCGATATATCGAATACAAAATATCCGAAAACATCTGTGGTTTTTAAATACAGTAAATAACTGTCTTTACATTATGATTCTATAAACATTTTCACGTCTGTAGTAGACGGTTTACGATTACAACGTTATTTTAGAATACTAAAGGCCTTAAATATGAAATTGTTTATTTTAAACATGTCAAAGAAAGAATTATTTGTAAACGTCTCCTATGCGTGTGTCACGTGACACCTTGAAGCCTGGAGCTCTGATGAAATATGATTCTCGTCACTCACAGACGAAATCTCGCGCATGCGCGTATATCGCATTTCTATCAGGGCTTTTCTCCTGATCTGTAGACTGTACCTGCGAGTATAAATGACGTCATAACCCACAAAAAATCATAATCTTTACTTCCCTGAGAACCTCAGGTATCACATGGTGACATATAGATTTTATTTAGATTCTGAGGCAGAATTGTACATGTGAAATCGTGTATTTTGATAATGGTGTAATGTAATATAAAAGACATTTTTGTGTTTTTATAAAACAGACATATTAACATGTCGACGTAGCGAACGGTTATGTTTATGTTTTGAAAGAAATAAATTTGGTTGATTGAGACGTGTGCGTATTAGCCCTAGACTGCAAATTTTAAATAAACGTTAGGATGTCTACTGCTTATGATTTCTTAAAACTGCATATTCTTTAGTAGGTGACTGTACACTCATGTTTTTAGGTTATGTATTCTCGTATTAATACCGTCATATTCCCAGTATTTTTCGTGACGAAACGAATAAATTTGTACTTTAATACAGCCTATAGACCATACGTCGTATTTTTTTTTGGGGAACCCCTGAATTTTGGAAATAAAACTTCTTATCGCCGACTGTAAGAACAGTACGTATAGCCTACGCCTTGTGTGGGAAATCTCCATTTTGATTTATTTCTATGGCTAATGCGATGTCTCTCCGGACTCACGCAGTTATCCGCTTCAGTGCGGGATCACGCCGAACCTCTTGCCCATCCGACCTTGTCTGTCCTGATTTATTTGTGACTTTAAGCTTCCCATTACTTTGCTTCTCCGTCCGTCTGTCCATCTGTCTGCCCTCCAGAGTTTGAAGCAAAGAAAGAAAACAATTTATTTCATTCTCGCATCTAAATTCGTAGAAGATTATTGCCTCTATCATCAGAGTGATGTTATTATGTCCTTTGAAAAAAGTTTATTTATTTATTAAATTCGATTAAGCATATTTAAAAAAAATATGCATAAATATAGGATATTACATTTGAGTTTATATGGATTATACACCTGAAGATGGTTCATTTAGAACCGAAACATGTAGTGTAAAAGATGATGCTCTAATGTAAATCGAACATTTCGATTGAGAGCATCATTTTAATATATTTTAAATATTTAAATGTTAATTGTAATATTTTAATATTTAATAATAATATTTTATTGTGATTAGACTGATAAAATTGAACAAGTATATAATAATATATGTTTTTTCTCGCTTTACATTTCATTTATACCTAATTTATCTAAATATTCTTATAGTCTTATTTCTAAATTCATAATTTTACCCCTGTTGACTCTCGGGGGAGAGTGAACATTTTGGAAAAAAATTATAATTTGTTATTGTCACATGTTGGTGTGATATAATACTATTCTTATTACCATTGCGTGAACGTAGTTCTGTGACAGGGATTTATGTGTTTTATCATTAATAAATAATCTAAAATAATATCTACGACCCCAAAATTTCACAAAATGTATTTTAAAATGAGAATTATTACAATTAAATGGATTATTCAACTGCTTGTCGCATGCCTCGGAAATGTTGTAATAAGGATGAAGTGTAGGGTTTCATTTTCTAAACTCGTCTGAAATTTTTTATTTTATATTTTATTTAGTGTTCTGTCTGACGACAGGTCCATATGAACAGGATCCTTCCATCCTTTTCTCGGACTGGGACCTGTTCATATACGTTCTTGGCAGATGATCCAGAAGTGGTTTGCCATTGCCTTCTTCTGTGTGTGAATGGAGTAATTGTTGGGATGCCACGGAGAAACCGGGGAAGCCCCCGGAGGAAAACTCCGTGTTGCCTAGACCACGGCCTTGCCCAACACAAGTTATAAATTCGGGCACCGCCGGGAATCGAACACGAACCCCAGGAATACAAGGTCAGCATTCTAACCGCTAGACCACCGTGGCGGTCGTCTGAAATAACGTGATATAAATAATGAAAATTCTGACGATGACACAAATTTGTGACTTATTATGGGGGATCGGACTGTAGTCAAGTCACACAGCGAGACGTGACCTAATCCTCGTGTTGATAATTGTATCGCCACGAGGGATTTTATTGACAGGGATGAAGCAGTGTGCTTTGGATTTGGAGGGGGGGGGGACGTATATTTTCTCTCTTTTCTCTTTTCTTAATAACTGCAACGAAAATTGTCTGGTGTGACCTATACAAACACTGTGATTTCTGTCATATATTTTTCAGACTACGGAAAACTGTAAGGTTTGTTCTAACTTTGAGACCTAAATACTAACAAAGATATTTTTCCGTGGTTTTTGTCGTGCTACGTCACGTGTCGTACCTAAAAAACTGTCTCCATGTATCACAATTACTTTTTATAATCTAATAGTCAATCAGCTACTTAATAAATGTCAGTGTCTTATGATAAGAAGCCTGTTTTTCATTAAAATGACATCATTTATGGTCCTAAATGATGATTCTACAACGTTCGTATTCGTCCATGTGAATTCGTTGTGTTACAGCGGATAAAATTGTTCATGTATCAAACAATTGAAGTGTGCGCGGCGATGGATCCAAATCAGCAGATCGGCAGGGGCTTAGCTGTTTAAGTCCGCTCTGTGTAAACTGTTAAAAGTGATCCTCTCCCCCCCCCCTCCCCAACATTTGGCTTACAGAACATTAAATGCTTTATTGAGTTGGAAATTACGGGAGTGGAAATTTGCAATTTAGATTCGATGTTCGGTAACAAATATTTTAACACAAAACCCCGTCAACACGGAAAGAAAGTATTGAAACGTATAACACAAACATAAAACATTGTCTGGTAGAAGTTTACCGACGTTTCAGAGGTGCTTGTTGCTTCCTTCTTTAGGGAGATTTCTCTGATGACACTGATGATGGAGGCAGGAAGGACCTCTGAAACGTTGGTAGACTTTTATGACACTACACAGCGCTACAACTCAGAAGACAGCCATCTTGTTTTGTTACCGCCGTTAAAACCTCAAATCCTAATTAGTTCATGTGTCTACAGCGAGATATTTTTAATTCCGTTTTTTATCTAATTTTATTTATGTTTAAATGTGTAAGGTATTATATTGAAATAGTCTTTTACTAAGTTATTTTAATGCTTCCAGTTTACAATATTGTTATATATTACCATATATATGATGGAGTTTAACGATAATGTACATAGATATGTAATATCAGTCCAAGAGATGGCTCGTTATTGACATAGTCTGTTATAATTAATTGGCCGTGCATTACTTTTAAAGATTAAAGAATTGATTTGGTTTGAACATTTAGGTTAAGTTACATTTTGCATTTGAGGCTTTGGTCTAGCGGTTAGAACGCTGGCCTTGTAATCCTGGGGTCTCGGGTTCGATTCCCGGCGGTGCCCGAATTTATAACTTGTGTTGGGCAAGGCCGTGGTCTAGGCAACACGGAGTTTTCCTCCGTGGCATCCCAACAATTACTCCATTCACACACAGAAGAAGGCAATGGCAAACCACTTCTGGATCATCTGCCAAGAACGTATATGAACAGGTCCCAGTCCGAGAAAAGGATGGAAGGATCCTGTTCATATGGACCTGTCGTCAGACAGAACACTGAATAATAAAAATTGATATCCACGAATAACAAATTTAGTTTAGAAAAAATTTGTGAATTCAGTCGTGGCGAGGGTTTAAAACATTCTGTTTTATCGGACTGTATAACATAGATTAATGTATCCAAGGTCAGATAACACCGACTCAGCTTCAATGGATAAAAGTTTATGTTTTTAGGATAATATTAAAAAGTTCATTTTCGTCGTAGTCTGAAATTACTTTAGCGAAGACCGGCTCATGTGTGAATGAAGTGTGAAAGCTAGCAAGAATAAGAAGAAGATCATATTTTATACAAAATTGTCCTAAATGTAAAGTACACATTTTTAAAATGTATATCATCACAGAATTTTCTTAAATGAAAAAGCTCTTATATAGCTTATGCTTAGGTACCATCATAGCCAAAAGTTTAGTGCTTGATAATATTGTAATCATGTTCGTACGAAGTTTCATAAAAATCGACATGGAACAGTGCTGCTATAAATGTAGGATAATAAACCTCAGGACAAAGTAATGCGTCCTCTCGTATAACCTCTTTAACGGCCAGGAAACGTAAAATATATTATTATTAATGCAAAGCATTGTTCGGTATATGTTAGTCGTTTTGTATATTTCGCTGTTCAGTGTTTGAACCATTTTGGTATTGAACGAGGATTTATGACTGTCCAGTGATGCAGAAATGTTATTAGCAGTTTGTTGAAATGTCTGAAATAATGACCCTCAACTTCCTAGCGAGAATGTCACATTCTTCCTTCCAGGCAATGATGAATATTTCTATACAACATTTACTTGTACTCTCTGCTACTACTGAAGCTATGGGCCGATCTATATTCATCAGCAGAAATGCTCTGAAACTGGTTTACACTGGTCCACTTAGAACAAGATGAACATTTATGGCTTTCCATGGTGTTACGTGTTTTCTGTCCAAGCGAGGTGGCACTGTTTGTCGGGTTAAACTGGGCCATGATATAAAACGGAGTGACTTCATTTTATCGTCAATTCTTGGTATTTTGAATCTACTATGGACGTACCGAATTATTAGTTTATTTATTTTATACGTCTAATGTATCATCTAATGACGCTTACAATGATCTTTCACGTGGAAATATCGTTCGTCACCTTTAAAGTAAGTTTATTTAACTCGTTAGGTATAACTGTTGTGTCAAAATGTCTCGTCGAAGTAATAGCTTACAATCGGTATGTTAGTGTGAGTATTTATTAAAAGAAAATGATTAAAAAAATCTGTAATGACGTAGGAATCGCGTAATAAAATATTTAATTTCATTGTGAGAGAAAAAAATGCAAAAAAAAAAATTTAATCGCATTGATAAAAATATGATTTTTCTGAGAGTATTTGTCTTTAACTTATTTAGATATTAATTATATCTCAGGTAGTCAATATATTTCTTGCTACCTGATATCAGAAGAGTAGAGTTGTACGTGGACCTTTTAATAGCCCTGTTTAATTAGTAATAGAACGACTATTCCAGCAGATGGTGTCCCAATACTCATATAACGTAGAAACCAGTTGATTGTTAAAAAATAAATTTCAGAAATAAAACCCTCAAATTTATCATTTTTGGCCCAAATAGTGATAATTTAATTTGACCGCAAATTATGACGGCATACGTATTAATTTTCAATCCCAGATTTACAACAAAACTTTTTTTGTTGTTGCTATTTTAAAATAAATCAGAATGGTTTTTATTCATTTCAAATTTCTAAATATTGCGATGGTATCGTTTCTACGTGACCTATTTAATTCCTTCAAAATTTCATTCTTATTCTTAGCTAATCTGACGCGGCCCTTAATTTATAAGTTGGAAAACTGTTTCTAACCAGTTTAGTAAGTCAAAAATTCGATATTCTAAAATGAAACACAATTTTCTGGAGAAAAAAAAAAACAAATTTGCTTCTCCGTATAATCTGCTCAAGTTTACCGGTGTTTCGGAGGTCTTTGCTGTCTCTGTCATCAGGGCGATTCGATCTCTTAAACGTTGGTAAACGTCTATCACACTGTACAGCGATAGAGCCCATAAGACAGCCATCTTCCTACCCACCACCCTCAGAACTTCAAATCATGCTCCATAGTCTTTAAACGATATATTTAAAATATTACTAACACGTGGAATGTTACAGCGTTCAGACCGATTTTAGACCTCCACTCTACTTCCTGTCTAGTGTGTCGGAGCGTGAAATTAACTACGCACCTCTACCTGATGCCGAGATTAAGTTGTAGAGCTAAGCTTGCATGGCGTAGTGCCTAGTTTAGTACAAGGGGGAGTTTTACTTTGCCAGTGTTACGAAGTTCCTCTAACACTGGTAGTTGACACTGCTCGAATTTCTAGTTTGCTTCAATAACGACTTACTGATGTTCAAACATCGCACTGAATTGTAAAATTGGGAACCATGGTCCAGACACCACGTCGCAGAAGCTATTGGATATTTAGATTCGATACTCTCCTTATTTAGTGTTGGTACATAGATTTCTATGGTTCTTAACCCGTTAAAGCCTCCTTTAATAATCAGTAACTCGTTTTGACTTTACGACTCAGTAACATTCTTATTGGAGACAGCGATTATTTCATTAAACATAATTAACCAGGTGATCTTTGTAATGGGTTAACGTTGTGTTTTCTTTGCGGTACGGAATGGATTCTTAAATATTTTTAATCTTATCTTATCTCTCTCTCTCTATCCTCTAAACGTAAATTTAATTTCTGATTCTTTCAATGTACACTGTACATTCTTATTAATAATCACCATAAATACTCGTGTTAATTAGAGGCTTTTATTTTAAAATATTATGTATTTTGTTTAACACATTTTTTATCTTTTAAGGGAACGTATCAGATTTTATCACCGTGTGATATAGAATATCATTCCATTGTTTTATACAATATTTATTTATGTCAGATGTGTAGTCACTTACTACTGTTTTGAAGTTAATCTTGTTTCCAAAATATACTGATAACATGATGGACGACTGGGGTTCGATCCCCGACGGGAGCAGAGAATTTTTCCTCTAGCCTATGCTCTGGGGCCCACCCAGCCTTCTGTCCAATGGGTACCGGGGTCCTTCTCGGGGGGTAACGCGAGACCTGGGCGTGACGTTACCCCCATCTAGTGCTGAGGTTGAGAATCAGTAGGAGATATACCTGCTCTCACCCCAAGCGCCTACATGGCGTATAGTTGGACAATATTACTTTTTTAGTTTTAATTATAACATGTATGTTTTTATGTGATTGATCTACGTACTATTTTTTGTATTTCACAAAGACATGGTAATTTATTAAAATTATATTTTAATATTTGTATATACACGTGTTCGAAGGCAGTGTTTGCTGGCCGTGAGTTATAATCGTAAGGACACAGAGAGAATTTGAGCAGTTTCTGTGGAACAGGGAGTGAAGTTAAATTTGATGTTGGTCGTCATTAACTTTGTGGCGAATAGGGAAAATGAGGAGAGGTGTAAGTTGAGTTCTAAGTGAGGCAGTTAACTTGAATCGGTTATTATAAGCTATGATATTATAACGTTAGTGCCACGTGGTAGCTCTCCACCGTCGTGTTTGACTCAGGAAATTCTTTTAATCAAACATCTGTTTCAAACACTCTAGTGCTTTCCTTGTGCGGTTAAACTTGTGATCTGATAGCACGTATTTTATAGTTCTGTACATTGGATTTCATCGTTACTGCAACATTTATAAAAGTATGTTCTTTTATTATACTACGAACGTCTTTAAACGTCGTCACATATTTCTCCGTTACGTTTCACTAACCACTTCTCCCCCTTCAATTTTTAAGAGGATGTAACAGAATTACTCTATTTATTTTCATAACCAGTATCGTTTTGTGTTATCACTAAAAGGGCGCGAACATGTCATGTTACTAGACAACTAACAAACACGTTACAGACACTAATATTTTATCTGTTGCTTCTTAAGATAAAGTTCAAGATTACTCTCTTCTGGGATGCTGTACCGTCTAGTCTGGAAGACGTTTACCGACGTTTCAGACGTGCTTGTTTATTTCATTATCAGTCCAGTGAGATTAAACTGATGATTGAGGCAGAAGGTACCTTTAAAACGTCGATAAACTGGTACTAGTCTACACGACAAACAGTAAAATTAAAGTTTGTCCCACTATACGCCATGTAGGCGCTTGGGGGGAGAGCCCGTATAGCTCCTACTCATTCTTGACCTCGGCACTAGATGGGGGTGAGTGGTCAGCATCACGTCCCGGCCGGCTTTACCCCCGGGAAAGGACCCCGGTACCCATTGGATAGGAGGCTGGGTGCGCCCCAGAGCCGGTCTGGACGCAGAGGTTTATGAAAAAAATCCTCTGCCCCCATCGGGGATCGAACCCCGGACACGACAAGCAGTATTTCAGAGTTAAATTCGTACTCGACGCAGTTAGAACCTGAAATTTTACGAGTGTTAAAGTTTCTTATGTTAAGAATCTGAAAAGAATTGGCTGTTTAAAGACATGTGAGATCACAGGCTAGAACCGATGATTTTGTCTGTATAGGGCCTAATGACAAAAATCCCACCTGGTGTCCTACCACTCAATCAACTTTTACATATTCACCCATGGACACACCGGTATGTCTGTTTAATATTAATTTAATACGTGTCAGTGTTTGAAATTAAAACTTTTACACACTTTTCGTATCTTTAAAAGGACATTCGAAGGGGCGACAGAATTCTTTACCGCAAGGCTTGTCAACTGTATCACATTCCCCTGATAACCTCAGATAGAATATTAATGTTACTTATAATACTGAGAATAAAACCAAATATTCAGTATTATACTGAGTATTAATAACTTAATGGACTACTTTTTTATAAGATACTTTCTTACGTTGGTATTCTGTCATCTCCATTGTCAATAATTTGGTCTCTTATGAGTTATAACACCTTGTGGACTCGTAGTAGATACCAGAGAAATATGTTGAATTTTCTGCCCTGAAGATGGAAAGATTATGTGTTTTTAGATATTATTTTCTACCTATTAGACTACGCGGTGTGACTATTAACAATTACGTCATCTGTCATCTTCACAGCCCTTTGGCCCTCACGTCTCAGCTCTAACGTCGTTAATAGTTGAGTAGAAATGATGACGGAAACGTCAGATGGTTTATTAATGTTCTTAATTAATTTAAATGGCTGTATGAGTGGCAGTACTAACGGTGTACTTAGCGTTGTGATGAGAGATACTAATGTCGGTATATTTCCTTACTGACTAATTTTTTGGTGGGAAATTAGTAACTTACTGAAAAGACACAAAATCTGGTGATCTTCTTACAGTCCTCATACGATGAACCGATTTAAGCTGTTATCTGTTACTCAGGAGGGAAGATTTTACCTTGGAAGTTGGTATGGATGTAAGTGGTACATATGCAAATTGTATGCATGAAATTTCGCGACGGCTAATATAATTTTTTTTTTCGTTAGGTTAAATCACTACACAGAAGATTATGAGAGAGTTGTATATTATAATACAGATTTGAATATTTTTACAGGTAACCTCGGACGTGTGGATCTGATATCAGAATATGAATATGATTTGTTTATACGTCCCGACACTTGTAATCCAAGATTTCGTCTCTGGTTTAACTTCATCGTGGACAACATACGTATCGATCAGGTAAGTGGGAGTTTATCGTCATATTGTGATCGTATTACATGAAGCGTGCATATATAGACCTGGTCCTTTATCATGAAATTTCTCTTATTATACATAATTTTTTCTGAGTTTCGAAAAATACAAGTTACTTCGGAACTTTGTGAGTCATCCCTGGGTCACGAAGTACATAATACGTAAATAAGTTACAATGAGTATGAACATTATATATTACCTAAGTTCCGAAATAAAATTAAAATTTTTATAGATCCAATAAAAGTAAAGTTTTGATACATCTGATTTATTGCAATATAAACGTTTAGAGAATTATCGATGCGTTGATGTTATAAATGTTAATCTCCGATTACGATCCATTATACCAAGTTCTCGTCTGTGTTTATTAAACGTAAAATGTATTTTTGGTAGATGTTTAAAACGTTTATCGGTCGTCACTGTTTATTCAACATACACGTTAAATGATAATCGCAAGTTTCTGAAAAGTTAATTAGTTTAACAGCATAGATAAAAGCTTAGACTATTCCGTAATTAAATTAGTTTAGAAATATCAGACGTAATTTATCAGAGGCTTAATTTTGTGTATTTTTCTTTATTTTTTACTTGTAACGAAACGTGGATTACTCGTGTTTTTGTGTCTGATGTTCTAAAAGGTGCTGCTTTAGCCAGTAGGGGTGAGTTAATGAAGCAGGGTGCGTTCAATTAGCTCTCGTCTCATTTAAGTCAGAAAGAAAAGCTTTGTGAAAGGGTAACATCTTGAGAATAATGTCTCTTCTGATACGTCTCTGTCTGGGCACAGTATAGTGACGTAGCACAATGTTCTTAGGGCAAACTCAAAGAACAGAGCATATTTTCTGTATGTACAGTTGTTATTCTCTGTTTTCCTGTCTGATTTTATCAAAGAAGGAAAGAAGGCTTTTGTTAATTGAAAGAATGAGGTATCTTTGAGAATAGAGTTCTATGTTCGTCTTGATTTACGATAAAATATTCTGTTAAGATATACGTTTGTTTCAGCAAGGTAGTTCTTCAAAAAAAAAGAGCTTAAGTTGTTAATCTGTTCCATGGTCAACTTTATATAATTAATATTTAATAAAACTCCTGTGTTCTTGACTAGATGTTTTAAGAAATATTTTAATTCAATGAAAATTAATAAATGAAAATTCGTTAAGAACGTAAAGTTCAGTTATATTAATATGACGTAATACTAATGATAGTAAAATATTTGAAGCGATATGTAAAAACACAAATATATCCGTTTACATGGAATTATTTCTAGAGTGAATTCTTTTATTATGTATGGAATGGGAAATTTGTGCTCTGCGTTATGGTTATGTTTAAATCTCTTTATGATAGTATACAGAAAATTTCAGTGAGATGCATTACAGTTAATACAAAATGTTTCATTTCTCTTACTACGAAATGTATAAACAGAAATTAATGAACACGTATAATACTAATTGAAAGGCTGCATTAGGATTGATAGTTTATAAATACACGAAGCAATGTCCAAATGGTTCAGAGCGAGATATCGAAATTTCTACTCACATGTTCGTATCGACTCTTTTGTCGACATGAGATACTTCTGTGGTTCCCCTTTGAAACCGTCATCATAATTGTTATATTTCATTTTTCTTTTGTTACTTCACTGTTCATTATTACGCTACCTTCGACGTCTTGAACGCCAGTCCTTATCAGCAGATGGTACGACAATATTAAATTAATACAATAAGAGTATACAATCAGAGATAAGGAAATTAAAGCACGTAAGATTTGAGGTTTTCACAGCGGTGAGTATGAAGATTTCTGTCTTCTGGGTTGTTGCGCTATGTAGTCTGGTCGATGTTAACCAACGTTTCAGAGGTCATACTGCCTCCGTCATCAGAGTATGAAGATTTCTGTCTTCTGGGTTGTTGCGCTGTGTAGTCTGGTCGATGTTTACCAACGTTTCAGAGGTCATGATGCCTCCTTCATCAGGGCGATGAATGAGGCAGTATGACCTCTGAAACGTTGGTAAACATCAATAACACTACACAGCCCAACAACCCAGAAGACAGAAATCTTCAAATGAAAGCATGTGTATAAAAATTCCTTATGGTTTATGTTTGATTCTTTACTCGTCAGTGAATTATTAAACAGTTTGTAAATGAATTTATGTGTTTAGAACTGTCTATGAATTCCATCAGAGTAGATGTTGTTCAAAGAAGGTTCAGAGAAGAATAGGAAATATTTCTGGGCTTGAGAGTGTTAAATCGGGTACATCGTTTCGGAACACCCGGTCGCTGTTTTGGCTGAGCCATTACGGCCACCTGCACCCGCCATGAAAGCATCGCCCCCAAGTTTTGATTAAAAATGAAAACTCCCCAGTATTACTGCTCTCGATATCCCTTTATCTTTCTGATACTACGTTCTCCTTCTTATAACATTTGGGAAATACGTCTTCCGCCATCTGTTCTTTCCCTCCTTTTCGACTACGGAATGGGGACATAACACAAAATGGGATACAGAAATCTGATTCAATCGCTTGAATATGACATTCAATATGTCTCAATCACAGGGAACCAAGTTTTATTCTTACGAGGTGATATGTTCAAAGCATAAACAAAGGCTAACTCTCGTATGTTTTTTTACGTAAGTCAGACGAAACTACTTATTATGAAGACACTTTACGTTCTGCATTACATTCGTGATAAAATTGCTCTGTTTCAAGTTTTTCCAGACCGAAATAATATAAAATATTACACATTCTATAATTTCAAGTTTTTACGTCTTATCATTAATAAAATCTACTCTACCCCTAGGTTTAAAAAAATGCTTCTACACTCGGGCCTAGCCCCATGGAGAGGTTCTGCCACCCTCCAAAGTTTATTGTCGTGTGTCTAGACCACCTGGATTTCAAATTCCACTGCTCTGTTATCGCTGGGTTTAGACACAGCAAAATTGTGTCCTTGCGGGTTAAGCCATCAGGGGATCGTACTCTTGAAATAATATCCCGGATAAAACTATTTCAATAATGACCTTGAATACTATTGTTGTATTTATTTATTATTATTATTAATACTATTTTACTCAAATAGAAATATATTACTGCTAATGGAATTGAGCCCATCCCAATACAGAATTCGAAGGTATATTTTCGTTGTAATTGTTTTTAATATTCGCAATTAAAATATTCTAAATTCGATTGTAAATCTTGTTGAGACCGATAATTTTGTATGAGGCACAATTTTATTTCGATAAGCTGTTAAAATAAAGTGTATTAAGTTAAATTTAATTAAATTTAAGTGGTAGAAAGAATCGATATGAATGAAAATTAAATTCGCCCAATATTTTACGTTCTTATTCAAATACATTACTAATCAAAATCGATTTTGTGTTTTGCATATGAACATACAGATATGGTCAATCACTATTCGTTTTATCTTATGCAACTCTGAAAGAAGTTAACAATAATTCATCAATTTGTATCTTATATGCGTCATGTTTGTGTTTGATTAAATATATTTATTTTGTACAGTCTATACACAAACGTTTGAAGTTTATTGGTGTTGTAAAAATTATATAATATTAAAACATTTTGTTGTGTAAAATATTATATTAGCGCTCTTAATCGTAAATACGATTTTACATTATATTTTTTAGCGCTTTTATTAAAACGACATGTTTCGACGAGTAATACCGTCGTCTTCAGGTTTTTATCAATTTAAAATATTTTAAAAACTATTAGATATTTGATGCAATGTATTATAATGATCCGTAGTTCTGTTTGTAGCTTTCCATTTTCATGGTATTGTGGATATTGTGGAAAAACGTTTGACGAAAAATATAAAAATTTTCGAAAAATCTAAAAACGTAGGACATTGTCCAAAAAGCGCACAAAACCAAATTTTTTTGAAAAATTCCGAATTCAAAATTTTTGCGAAAATGTCGAAAATGTTTAGTTTTCTATGTGTTTCATGCCATTTGGAGCCATTTTTAATTTTTTTAAAATTTCAATTTTTTCGAAAATTTTCGAAAAATCAAAAAACGTCGGAAATCGTCCAAAAAGCGCACAAAACTAAGAATTTTTGAAAATTTTAAACTTTTAATTTTTTTTTCGAATTTTCCGAAATTTTTTGGTTTCTATGCGTTTCGTGCCATTTGCAGCCATTTTTAATTTTTTTAAAATTTCGAAGATTTTTTAAAATTTTCAAACGTTAGACGTTATATTTATCTGTGGAATTAATGTTTAATTATTTTCTTGGAATGAGTATGAATTGACATAGGAAATAAATAAATAATCGTATAAATATGTATTAAAAATAGTAAACGAGGAACATACCAAGAGATGTTATATTTAATAATTCATCACTATTACTATGATACCAGAAGCAGGAATAAATCCCTGCGTTTTACGTCAAACTATCGACATTTTAAGTTGGACAACGAGCTATAAAGTACTATGTGTGGGGTTATAATGTTTTTTGTATGGATAGTATATGTTTGTTTACGTGCTACTACTCCTAAATCCTCTGAAAAACTTTCTTTTACTTCTGACGGACGTCTAACGCTAAGATTCGCCCCGATTTCTGTACTAATCAAACACACAGTGGGTAATGCAGTTGACTATAGAACACGCTCGCTTATACGCTCGCTGTTAACTCATCTCCCACAGGACATGCGCAGAGCAGAATAGAAAAGAACGCGTTCCTTACTCGACTGTCACTTGGAATTTTCCATATGGAAGCGAGAGACGTTTCCTGCACAAGTTATTGCAGGGTGGTGGAACACTTATTTAGAATGCTCAGAACAGAGTATAAAATTACTTCTCTAGAGATTGTAAAGAAGAAAAATTTAAATTCAGAACACAAACTTCAAATTTGTGGATCTTATGTACTCAGTAGAAAGTGACGCGAACAGACAACAAAAGCTGGTTTAATCTTTCTCGTGATCGTGAAACGTTCTGCTGTTGTACGTAATGTAACCAGACTATTAAATCTGTACTCCGTACAGATAATAAGTTTTTATTTAAAGGTTTGGGGCGATATTGTTACAGTGATAAACATTTTGGATATTATATGTCATTTTAAATTTAATAAAATACTATGTTTTGGAAACTGGACCGTGGTCCAGTAAACAAAGTTCTGTTAGACCAAATGGATACAATAAACTTCAAAACCTCGTTTTTAATTAAAATTACGATAATGAATAATATTCAAGATATTTTTTTCATTTGAGCTAGTAATTTAGATAATACACAAGATTTTAGTAATGAAGAATAATTTTAATTTAAATAATATATATAGCGCTTGTAATGGTTTGATATAAGTCTAATCATTGTAAATTAAATAATGCTTGTTTTCTTTGAAAGACACGAATTTGGAACACGCGTATTGAAATGGAACTTATTTATTCAGTATTGAACCGTGCCTTGCAATCAATACTAATAGGCTTCATCGAGTTAGTTACGAAGCTTAATGGCATTATAGAGTTTTCGTACAATGTGTACCATGTATTATTTAGGGTAGAGTTTGAATAAATAAATGTTTATTTTCAAACATGTAAAGTTTTAAAATTTAAATTATATGACTATAATTTTATATATTGATTTCGTTTAATTGGCGTAAAAACCGATTAAATATTAATTTATATAAAATTAAAAAATAATTTTGTAGTTTTTATGCTGAGATGCGCACTAGAGGCTTATGAGTAAGTCCTGTTGATATTGAATAATGCGATTTATTCTTGAGGATAATCTGAATTTACTCTGCAAATAGAAATCTTTCAGGAATGTCAATATCTGATACATGCTACAGAATTCGAAGTATAGAACATGGTACTTATTCTAGGCCCTCCACATGTTTTAAGTACGTGAAGATGTCATGTATGTCAAGATAAATATATAAGATTATGCTAAAAATTATGTACACATAGTCAATTATAAAGAACACACAAAATTCTAATTTGTTACGCCACACGCGGAATGGTACTGGGATGTTTGTAAAATAAAACAAGAATTTGAAACGTCTGCCGCTTACATAATACATTTTCATGTTACAAATTAAATTACCTCATATTTTTTTCAATAAATTTTTTATTGTATCTGATTAATTCTTTTGTTATTTAATAAACGTTTTCGGCTCTGTATATTATTTATCTTTAAGGTAGGACAATTGTGAATCGTGGAATTAAAAAGAATTTGTCATAGAATATTTTTAGACACTATCGAAGAATGTGTCTTGATAAAATATATACATTTGTGTATATCCCGTCTTAGGGCCGGTATTCGAAGACGGGACCTATATAGGATGAAGCAGGAGTGATAATACTGTCTCCCAACTTATCTATAATAGTGTGTCTGTTTTAAATGTGTCACAGGACGTAACAATTTTGGTTATTAAAGGAACAATGTGGTCTTGACTTCACACATTTTACAAATTTTTATTTTTAAACTTGCGTTATTGATTAGATTATTTTACCACACAGGCCTCTGGGATTCGAGTCTATTTAAAAAATCGATTTTGGTGTTAACATATAAGTTCTTACAGTAATCAGTTTTGTATTGTTCGTGGAATGAATTTACGAAGCAGCAATACGCCTTTTTATACGGAGTTCCGCGAAAATCAATTAGATTCTCTTTTCCGCGGTCTTTGTTAAATCAGGGGACGAACATACTAAAGCAGAGTTAAAGAGATGGACACACACATTCGGATAATAGCTCTCTGAAAAAAGGAAGAGGGTTCTACGAATTGGAATAAAATTATTCTGTGTTATTTCTTATCGACGTGGGTCGTGTTTTGTGTCGCGTACCTCAGTGAAAACTTGAAGAATTTAGCAAAGTTTTAATCGAGTGGTTAGCTAACCTGGTTTCTAACCAGATTGTCACTGATTCGAATATTGGTCTGGAGACCGAACACGCTGACAGTTAGCAGTTCTCTTTAAAGTAAGATACACACCATCGTCAAGAAGTTTTAGATTAAGATAAAATCTTTACAACAAAGTAAAAGTTTAACTAAGCGATCACCCACAGGTCAAGTGTTAATGTTAGACTTTTATCTTATAACCCTTTTGTCTAAGAAGCATCAACATGGATTTCTGCGACAAGTTATCAAGATTAAGAACGAAAAACAGTCCTGACATCACATAAGTGAAGCTTTTGGCTTCAGCAGAATATAAATGAAGTGATGTCACTAAACACTGACCACCATAATCAGTTTGCCTTTTGAGTTTTAGACATCAGCTCGTCTCTGTCTCCCCCTATGGATTTTTTCTGGCCGGTAGTAACGTCTACTTAATTTGTTTCTCGTGTACGAGCTCTTGGGCACTTCGCTTTTTGGGTAAAACTTACTTTTTGCCTACAGGCTTCTAGAATAACCCTGCGAAACTGTCGACATTTTATCACAAAATTTTAACGTCATCACTGTTGACCGAGTACATTATGCTAAGAACAATGCCCCTATTCATCATCTGATACATAAACCATCTAACCACAGCTGGCAATATCGATGATGAGACAGGGGAAGGAAAGTTTGATTGGCTGCCATTAATTTTCAAAAGCACAATGGTGTAATTGACAAAGAGATTTAACAGTTAAAATATTTGGAATTAAATTTGTTTGTTTTAAATTATACGTTTATTCTAAGACGACTTTGTCATATCAATTTAATATTATTCTCAATTGTAAAGTAATCTCGAAACGTAAAGTCCTGCAAAACGACAGTCAATTGTGACTGTAATTTTGTTGAAGATGAATGTTTCGATTTTTACAGGTGAATAGTCATGTTTTATTTACTTAATATAAACCAAATCTTAAGAATTGATTTTCTTCTATAGAATTTGTTATTGATATTATTGAAGGAATTTGATGTACTTGCTTATAATATCAAATTTTTCTGGTGGAAAATATAAAAAATATATATGAAGTCAACTAAAGAATATCCTTCTTCCCCGTAATTATAAATATATTTTTTTTAGAACTTCCTTAATTGCAGTTGTTTATGATATTTCTCGAATATCCGGTCATATAAGCAGACAAATGTATTTTATTGGTGTGAAAAATAATGAAAAGTTAGGGATATTTATAATTTTACGAATTGTCTTGGTTTACGGAGAGGAGGGAATTTTTTTTCTCAACAGTTGCAGTACCCAGGAGCCTCGAATACGTTTTTCTTATGTTTCTAAGTTTGAAATTTGTAAACTTTTGCTTCAGACGTTCGATCGGATGCATTTTTATTGTTCTGGAGTTGTAAGAAGTGTCTTCCGGCGATAAGCATCTAGCAACAGCTAATTAAATTCCACCAAAATCACTTAATACTGATATATAGACAGACATATGTAAACTTAAATCGGGCGCACAGCTGAAAAATTTATGACACGACCTTTCGTAAATTCGTGTAGAAGAAATTTTGACTTGTCTTGAAATAACACACGTAAATGATTGTATAATAGTGTTTCTTAATGTCGTTTGGAAATATATATGATTAATGCACATAGAATTTTTGTCTTAAAATCTGTAGAACATTCTGGACTTGAATAAACAGCAATGAACCTTGAAGTTCCTTAAAAGATAGTAAATTTGTTGACAAACTGACTGATTAATATCTTCTTATTAGGGATTCTGTTCTATTAATGGCGGTTTGCTGATTTTTCTTAAGCTTATCACTGATCTCCAGTTCGAATGACGTAATAATCAGAATTTACGTTTCGTTTAAGAGGGACATTAAACAGGAACTGTTAGACATTTTTATTGTGGGCTTATGTCTAACACTGACGCGTATTTTCTGAGGTAATTGCCAATGTATCGGAAGAACGAGTCGCTCTAAACTTCTACCCTGAAGATTATTACCTATAAATACAATAACATTTTTCGTCTATTTAAACCTGATATCTTACTCTCTGGATTAACTTGAATTGAAAATATATAAAATCATGTATACAAAAAAAAAACTGTTTACGCTTTAAAATACACTTAGTGTTAAAAGCGTTTCGACCTCAAGAGGTCATTATCAGTGGTGGACAAATTAATTCATATTAAATCATGCAATTCATAGGACTTTTCAAGTGTAAACAGTTTTGTTTGAATGCATTATTTTATATGTCAATACTGCGTTAAGTTTAATTGAAAAATTGTCCTCGGCAAATAAATTTCCCACATCTATGCCATATGTCATTACACGAAGTGGTTGTCATGTAAAATACTACGTCGTTAAATAAGAAAAGTTCCAAATCAATATCGCTCGTGTACAGGAATCTAAGCACGTATGAGTAATGCGATTTTCATCAAGATTGCAAGTCTGTTTGCATTATTATTTTTCAATATTGTACCATGTTGCGTGTTTTGTGTGGGCGTGATTAATGGATTCCTTGCGCGTATTTCGCTGATATTGTAATTAGTATCGCAGTAGTTATAATGATATTTACGTTTTTGATTAATGTTACAGTTCATTCTGTAGGTTGTGTATTACAATTTTTTTTATATTACCACTGCTACATGGATTGAAGTTGGACGCGGTTAATTTTACGTAAAATCATTCTGAATCATGGCTCAGTACAACTAATTTTATTATTAAAACTTACTTTGTTGTGAAATTTCAAACGTGATGCGAGTATAATTTTATAAAATAAACATTGAAAAAGTACAACAGTTTATAACAAATGTTTTATTTCCCATGTCCTGGTGAACAATAAAACACTATCTTTTGATTACGTAATTAAAATGTCTTACAGGATCTATTTTCTGGCCCATGGTATCCGACAAACACCCTGTTCTATCCGGTAGTTTGCAGAAAATGTGTCAAACATGTGCCGAGTTCTCTCGAAATGAGTAAACAAAGTAATTATTTTGAAAATTCTATACAGTGAAAATAACCTTGAACAAATGTTCTGTAAGAATTTAGCAAATTCTAAGAACAGAAATTTATATCTAGTCCAAATTAGATTACGTGCTAGGTGTCTGTAACTCTTCAGTATACTGAGCGTAAGGAATGTTTTGAATAGCGAAAACGCTTACGTATAATGAAGTATTCTATGTTGAAACACAACTCTCTAGGATACCTTTAGTACATTCTTGTTCCAAGTTGCAATATTCAAATTCGTTCTGAGAACTATCTTCGCTAAAATTGGGAAGTTAACACTAGATAATCTTTATAGTAAGGTTTAGGTCCATTAGACCAATTTCGAGGTTAAACAAACTGTTGAAACCATTTAATTAGTGGTCGTGTGTATCCATAGGAGTAATTAATTTTCTCCATTATCGGTTACCAGGCACATAACTCTGTAGTTCAGATCTGTCCCCTCCGTGTCTCGAGGCCAACCAGCACCGTCAAGGTTTCAAAGCCTTTGATAATCCCTTCTCCCGGTCACAAGACAGCAAGCAACGTTTAACCACATCTGATAACCTTTACCTAGTCTAGCCCATGGTTAGACTCAAGTTACCGACCGAGATGTGCTGTTCGAGGCGTAGGTGTAATATGGAAGAACCTTGGAGAATCGACCATGACATAAAAGTACTCTACGTCCACCATGAGAAGTCTGTGAGGTTAAACTTTACTGCTCATGCGCACTTCTGCTATCCTCACTCCAAACACATTGACCTCCAGTCGTCTCCTTGCAGTGCTTTGTGTATATGAATGCAAGGCGAAGGGACTCATGTTTTGTGAATGAATTTCACTCGGTCTTTTATACACTCACAACGGACTTTCCACTGTCCTTGTACCGCATGAACCAACATACGAGGTGCGATCGGAAAGTTTCAAGACTGCGCCTATAAAAACCCGTACACTTATCTCAGGTATTAAATTCATCCATCACCCTCGAAGTAGTTCCCCTGGGAGTGAACACAACGATCCCAGCGCCGCTG
>NW_019059879.1:682109-700492 GCF_000696155.1 Zootermopsis nevadensis | reverse complement strand
GATGCGTCGCCTGTGGAGTTCTTCCTTTAGAATCAGCTGACATGTCCCATAGCCTATCCCAACAATGTCGCATTAGTCGTTGATGGTACGACGTCGATCTTCGTAACATTTTCGGGCGTTGTGCTCGAAGATGGTCGTCCAGAACGCTCGTCATCATCGACAGGGGTTCGGCCATTTTTAAAACGTGAATGCCACACCAAAGTTTGTGCACGACCCATTGCGGACTCCCCAAATGCTTGCTTTAGCATTTCATAGGTTTCCGTAGCCGTTTTGGCGAGTCTTTGGCAAAATTTGATGCACACGCCATTCCGAAATCGCAGGAGGGCCGGTGTAATGCACTACCAAAACGCCCGTAACTAAGAAACAAATGCTAATTCGATGATGCCGGCTGGCACACTGATTCACTATGAATGTAGGCCGCGCCCCCTAGCGGCAGAAGCTCGTACTACATCCGGTTCGCTCTCTATTGGCACAGTCTTGAAACTTTTTGATCGCACCTCGTACTATGTATAAACGTTTATAATCTAATATACATTCTGCAGTAATTAGTAAATAGTACATACAGAAAAATGTAATACCTTTGTTCATTTTCAGTACTTATATATGTATTTCTCAGTTCGTGTCTTACTGGATCGTGTTATGCGACGGCTATAAGAATCATCGTTCACATCAGACGTAGCCTGATCTGATTTTAGCTGTGTCAGCTGTGAACATGACAGAGTTCCTGATGTGGATGAAGGACACCGATGAATCTAAAGCCGTGTTCCGTTACTGAAATAATCAAGATAAATAATATCCGTAATATTGATGGTCACGGAATATTTTCAGAAGATAAATTCGTCTCTTGATGACGTCATGAGCCTCAAGGGTCGCTGAAGAATATCGTTTGGATATTTTCTGGTTCATTTATAGTCCGTGATGCTTATAACAGACCGCGAGCTGTAGGAAAAACTCCAGTCTGCCATTTTAGCTCTATAAGATGGTCCCTGTGGGTACAACGAAGCAGAGAAACAAACGGTCGTCAAAGTTTATACTCGTTCTCCGTGTTTCGTGTCTTGCCTGTCACTCAAAACTGTCTCGGCACTGAAAAAACAACGTGGTAGGAAGTATAGCATGAAAGTGACTGTCTATAACATACTACAGACGGTCACATACATCGGAACAATTTATCTGTCGTCAGTCCGTTCCACCAAATTCGTATCTTTTAGCCTTGTGATGACAAATATAATACTACGGCCAGTGTTTCTGTAAAATTATGATTTTAGTCATTCTGAAAGATAATAATAATAGTAATAAACATGTTGTCTTACGGTATAGTTGTATCACGTTCTAGACTCCAGTAAAAAGTTGTCAGTGGAACCACGGTTCCGGAGAATTTGACGTAAATACGTCTATACGGAAAGGAAGTTTATATATTGGCTTTATTCTAAATATTTCCTTTATACATGCTTTACAATTGAGATAAATTTGTTTAAGACATTGCTTAATCAACTTGAATTAGTTATGCTTAAGATGGCTCTGTGGTAGATGAATGTAATGTAAAGTAATGTAATGAAATGTTTTATAGGTAACAACAATGTCGAGTAAACAATTGACGTTTGCTTTTTAATAATAATGTCTAGTAAACAATTGACGTTTCCAAGGTAACACAACAATACAGTTACACTTTTTCCTTTCACTTTTTGCCGAATGACACTGACCCTAAAATATAGACGTATTTACGTCAAAAAAATTAGTTTAATAGCAAGGAGCATTGTAACGATTTCTCATATTATTTTATACGTCTTTTCGTAACAATTTTGATGGTGTGAGGTTATGTGCTTGCTGGAATAATTTCTTCATCGCCGTAGGGTCATTGTCATTTCGTAGAAATGTTTTCTTCGTATCTTCTGATAGAGACTGTTATTTCACAAGCCATTTAGTATTATTATTATTATTATTCCATCTATTTATTATTTTATAGGGTATTTACTTCTATGTACCTGAGACAAACCTTGCCCCTGAGGTAAATAGTGCATCAGCTATTTCTGAAATAAATTTTGTTTTTTAATACGTGTTACACGTATTATATAATTTTATTGTGATGTTGGGTAAATATGTTTTGAGTAACTTGGAGACAGTTCAAATTTCTCCTATAATTCTTGAAATTGCTTTTACATTCCACATTCGTTGTATTTCAATGAGAAGGTCCTTGTATTTCAAGATGACCTCCACTTTATTCTTAATTACATTTCTGTCAGTTGGTATTGCTATATCAATAAAGAGAGTCCCATTTTTGTTTCGTATTATTATTGTTGTTGCTATTATTAATAATAGTAATTGTTTGTTAAGAAACCTCATACGTAGTTAATAGTTTACTTGTAATGTGAATATTCCATTACAAATGACACTTTATTCTAATATAATATTTAGAATTACTTTGCGTAGAATAGAAGTGGGATACATAAAATTACTTTTATACGATAATTATAAGTAACAGTATATTTATTTGGATAATGTTGGTAGAACTGTGTAGTTTTCTTTGTGTTACTCGTGTTTAGGCCGTAAGAGACAGTTTAAAAGAAACCTAAAGGCAATCAAGAAATGGATTATTTGTTTCTCAGGAAAGATTTTGCTCCATAAAGTTAATTAAATTTAAAAACTTGCGGGACTTGGCTGTTCTCCATGTGGCGATGAACTTATTTTTAATTACCACGCTCACAAATTCCCTCTACTGGTCCCTGTCCTAAGCCAGATGAATCCAGCAAATCCAAAACCCTATTTCACTAATTTCCATTTCAGTATTATTCTCTCGCATAAGCTTTGGATCTCCGAGGTTTCTTTCCCTTTAGGTTACAAAACCAAAATTTTATGCATATTTATCATTTCCTCGTGCGTGCTACATGCATCGCCCGTGTTAATATACTTAACATCATCAAAATAATATGAAGTTCAAACATTTTGAATTATTTTCTTTGTTTCAACACACAAACACGAATAATTCTCAGTTTAAGATAATTTATCCTCGCTGTTTGGTGACATGTTAAAATTGTTGAAATTTTGTACTGTGGAATTTAGCTCCAACAGGCTACGTAAGAATCATTAGCCATCTTCATTAGATTAATATTAACTTCTCGAAAATATCTGATAACTGCAATTAGCATTCCGCCTCCACGTTTATCATTAAGAGTTAAATAATACAATATTATGATAGTAAAATGTAAAATCAATATTTTGACTTTGTAATTTGATGACAGGTGTAAAGCGAATTACCGAAACGTCGTGTGCATTAAATATAGTTTAGATAATGGGCGTCTCCATAAACCTTTGGTTAATCATAATATTTAACATTGGCGATGTTGCATTATTTCGGGAGCTGTAGTCCGTTTTGGACCTTGGTTTCCGATAAAATTTTATCCCATTTTTAAAGGTACTTAGCCACTGCATGCCAGTGTCTTATATCTCATCATTTTAAAATCTCCTTAACTTCGTCTATTCGTATTTCACGTGGTCTTCCACTTTTCCTCGTAACTTTCATTAAACTTGTCGTTATGTTTTAGGAATTCTTTGGTTATTTATCCTTTCAATATGTCCACACCATTTCAAGATGAAAGATTTCATAAACCTTCTAACATAATCTGTATCTCGTTTTTAATTCTTATTCTCCATTTTTATCCTTGATTTATCGGACCGTAGATTATTCTAATAAATTTATTTAATAAGGGTATTAATTTCTTCTGAAGTTATCGTCCAAATTTCGGACCTATTAGATTTTTGCGTGTTTTTAATTTCGTGTTTCGGTATAAAAATTTATTAAATTAATTATTCGGTTTTGTCCGTCTAATCACAATTATATTTAAAATTTAAAATTTACAAATTTCGATGAAACCGAAACATGTTGTAAAAATGTTCCAAATGTAAATCGATTATTCGATGTGGAACATAAAATGATAATTTAATTATCTTATTTGTAAATTTTAAATTTTAAATATAATTGTGATTAGACGGACAAAACCGAATAATTAATTTAATATTTGATTCACAATATGACGCAATTATATTATCTTATAAGAATTTATACGTTAACATTTAACATGTGCATAATATGGACGGTTTGCTGTTATATTTCAATGTTTTTTTCAACATTTTATTGTTTTATAAATTATCATGATACCTTTGGACTAAGGGTAGATTTAAATAAATGCCCAAGTTTTTGTTGGGAACACTTCGCATTCTTGCACGCTGTGGCAAAGACTTAAATGAAGGCTTCTATCGAACTTTAGACGTAGGAATTATACTGTTTAAACGCAGATGTAAAGAAATGTTTCGAAGCCGCTGCGCGTTACGTAGCCTTGAAAACGAGCCATCAGTGCTGAAAGTAATCAAAGCACATTCAAGAATTCTCCACACTTGGTTCATCTTCGAGTTTCATTACTGGTGTTAGGTTCTGCTGTAAGTACAGCTGTTCTTTTCATAGATCTATCCTTGGCAGTTTGCCTTTGTCTTACCTTCTGCAGTTCACAGAAGAGAACACACACCCACGGTCTTGTCTTCTTCTTATTTGGTATTCCGTTCGTAGTCTACAAAATTTGCTGGGTCTCGCCAGGGCTCCTGCAGTGTTCCTTCTATAGCTTAGCTCTGCCCGGCAGAAGATCTGGAAGTGCTATGTCAGCAAAGGAAAAGAGAACGAGGGTGGAATTTCAACTGCCCTACCAAAGCTAAAGATGTTCTTGCAAACCCACAGCGCTAACTTGCAAAATCTCTTACATGCTAAAGTTTTCTCCAGGATGATTTCATATCGTAATAGTGAGGTGAGAAATGCTGACAGAATTTACTTTGAAGATGTCATCATATTCTATGCTTCGAGGTTTTAGGAAAAAATCGTGAAATGTTGCGCGAAGAACGATTTAGAGAAGACATGTTTTAACTCACGGCTTAGCTAAAAGAGTAATCTCGAACGTAAAGCCTCGTTATGATAGAGATTACGTATTTCAGTGGAAATAAATTATGATAAAATTTACAGACAGATGTAGTTAATTTCTTTATTGTAATAGATTTATCTGTGTGACTGCGTTAGGGGATTAAAGATATTTACGTTCTGTTGTAATTCATGAACGCTTTATATGTTTGTACTAATAATTATTATAATTTAATTGCGAATTTATGTTTTATAAATTCGTTTTGTTTTGTATCAGATGCATATTTTAGGCGTATTATGAATTGGGTGTACTGTCAAATTTCCCTGTACTGTAAGCTCGTATATTTTGTTTTAAGATCCGAAATAGGCACAAAGCATCTTCAATGTAGTAATCTCTGTTGACAAGGAGGGAGTGTGTCTTCAAGGATTCATGAGGTGGGTTTTGGGATTTGAAGTCGCTTCGTGCTACGCTGCGTTTGAGATAACATCTAAGGCGTAGATTCTAGCCACAATAATCATCATTCACTGCTTAAGATTTGTGCTTTCCTCTTATATTTCTTAACTCTGGTGGAACTGTAAAAACAAAAAAATAAAAAAGTGTAACAACAGAACAAGTAAGATTTTTAGGTTATGTCTTCAGAGTTAGAAAATTTAATCTAAAATAATATTTTAACTTTTGAATTTTATTTTAAACTGTATAATTATCCGTTAAGGTAAAATATAAAAGATTTATATAAAAAAGGTGTTTCGCGAAAATGTATAAACACAAACATTACATACGTCATTATTATGTATATATCTTATTTGGAATATCCTGTATTTACCGACTCTGCAACGAAATGCGTACTAAATTCAAGTGGTCATTTATCGGCGTGGGTCGAAAGCTCAATTGTTACGATGATAATACTTTTCTCCCCCACACTATTCATTTAGAACAGTAACTCCCACAATCCGCGTCATTTTATTGCAAACCAATTTCAACATAGTTTTTCGATTAATATGTCCATTGCGTTGCGAACTCCGTCCTCGAAATCGATACTATCGATTCCTGAAACTCGACTGTTAAACCGATATCGAATCATCCTCTGCTCTAATACGTAATAAATTACCAAAGTTACTTTTAATACTACAACAAAGTAACAATATTGAAATCAGTGTACGTTCTATGTATGCTGTTGTGGTAGACAGAAAACAATGTATTTTGTCACTCACAACAAATTCTTTGATTTATTAGCAACAAATATATTTTATAGCAGTATGTTCAGATTATGCAAGATCATCAGGCCGTAATGGTATTATACTTGAAATAGATTTTAATATAATAAAATAGAAACCCACAGGAATTTCACCTTATATTTCATCAGTGTACTATAAAATAATTAATATTTGAGTATATTAAAGTATCCATTGACACATACACACAGAAAATTAGTGTGGTTGTTATTTAAATAACGTTATTAAAACTTCCTTATATAACAATATAATTTCGTAGAGAAAGTTAGCATATAGTTACGAAACTATTTTGTTAAAAAACGGCATATATCTTTTCTACATTTGCAAATTTTGAATCTTTTCTTATAACTTTCTGTCCGAATTTAACATATTACAGAAGAAATATTTTAAAACTAGTCATATGTAAATCTAAAAGATTTTAATAATCGTAAGCTGTCATATGTTATTTATTAATATTTTTAATATTTTTAATTATGCGGAACGTGAAATGATATTTTAAATATTTTATATTTTATTATGTTATTAAAATTGTGATTTGACGGGAAATATTAAAATATTAACCTAATTCACAATATGACGCAAATATACTACCATATGTTATTTATTGTTAACGTACTGATAATAGCTTTTTGATTCGTGGTTTTTATTTTAATTTGATCTGGATATAGCAAAACTTTCTACGAATTGCAAAGAGGTCTTCATTATTATTGACTCTGCTTTCTACAAAGTGAGCGTATTTGTATTGTGTGTTGCCTACAGTAGATCTAGTAAGCTGTAGGCAAATTTCTGAACTCTCTTTTATGTTACGTAACGAATCGCTATAACTTCACTCCTCTCATTTGATTTCAGGTTAAGACTATCTTTTCAGATGAGTAATAATTTAAGATGAACCAGATGGTCTTAACATTTCTCTTTGAAATGCATTAAACTGATAAAGAGCGAAGTCAACTTTGTAAACAAATCCACTAAAACAAATTAATCTCTTGATATATTCTAGGTATTTGTTTGCAGGTGAATGTTGAAAGAAAACTTTTTTAAGAATTCTGGTAAAATATTATTTTGAATTTTATAACAAGAAAATGCTCTTATGAAATGTATTATTTTTTTAAGTTTAAAATTAATATATTCCGCGTCTAACATTTTAACTTGTGACATTATAATATTGTTTAATATTATCATTTTATTATGACTTTGTCTTATTAGATGTTTTTGTATTTTGAGATTTAATCCGATTATTCGTAAGGAGGTATTAAATATAATCATGCAAACCCCAGCATATGTCCAGCTTCTAGGCATGGAAATCTGTATCGATTCAAGTCGAAGTGATCAGTTCCAGACGAAGAGAAAACTAATTTCACGGTTCATAAACGTTTTTGTCTATACAAGTCGCAATGAAATAAAAGTTGTGTAATTGAAGATGAAGCAAATGGTAGCTGGAAAGAAGACAGACGAGAGAATAATACGAAGGAACAAGAAATTTTCGTGAACTAGATTAAGTGTTGAGGGTTTCTAAAGGAATTTCAAAACCAAAAAGACAAACTTGTTAAAGAAACAACGCGAGCTTTTTTAAGTAAAACTTGAAAAGTGATCAATAATACAAACAAGTTAATAACGGAATGCAATAAAAGATAATGTAATGAAGGAGAACAAATTTGATCGCATTGAAATGTAGGAACGATAATTTTATAATTAATTTACTGAAAGGGTAAATAGACGGTTTTTGTGACTGAACACATTCACGGATTAATGACGCTGTTGTCTGATAGATGCCAGATGTTTTGAACTTTTAATGAAAAGTAAGAAAACTTTACGTAATGAAATCGCTTTTACAAAATGAAAAAAAAAAAAATCGGAACAGATACTAATTTATACAAGGTAAAATATTCGTATCTCTTAACAACGTCTTTATTTTATACTGAATAATACAACCAACTTGATAATTTGTTCCCTGTAGCTTCTACGAAAGAAAGGAGGAAGGATTTTACACTGCTGTACCATCCTCGCAGAGTGGCTTCATTAGTAAGAGACTTCGTCTTGCTGTACATATATAACGTTAGGTAAATTCCTCTTTAATGACACTGTTGAACGATAAAGCCTGGAAGTCACATTTATACAGAAGCGATACTGGAGCGGTGTGCTCTAACCCTCAGATTCTTAACGAAATGAAAATGATAAGTGAGAAGATACACGAAATGACAACTGCATATGAATTCGAAAATTTTTAAATCATAATAATTTTGTTGTTTTAAGGATGAAAGTGTCAATATAATTTAAAATTTTGTCTACAGATCTGAGCGATTATTATATTATTCAATAACTTTATTTTTCACCCAGGATGTTTAAAGTTAACGTGTTTTGTTATACGTTACGAAATAATAGCAGATGGAAGGATAATATTAAAATTGATCTTAAAATAATAACGTGAGAAGTGTGGACCAGATCGAAGTGATTTTTGGATCTTGTTCAGTGGCGGACATTATAATCCTTTTTCTTATATTTTTTTTAATTCTATCCGTTTATATTTTATTGCGAATTTCTTATCGAAATATGATCTCCACATTTGGTGGCTTTTTTATATTCTGTCATTACAATTTCACTATATCCAGTTCTAATTTCATATTTGTGTGATTACATATTTTATTATCTAAGTTACTAGGTCTTTTATTTCGTGATCACCTTAATGGTATTTATTTTGAAAACATACGAGTCTCATAAGCGAATAGCATGAGTCAGGGATGATATTAATGCGGTTTCTTTGATTGGGCATTGATGTAGATCCCCTGGGTCATTTCAGGAACCTATATTGTGCCCAGTGAGAGTTGCTTATAAAGAGACCTCATTGACGAAGCAAAGGGGAGAGGAGGTTGGGACACCATTTTGATTAGGATACTTCGAGCCTTGCTTTTAACATTTTACCAGCATCTGTATACTGGTCCATACGTACACACAGCTAAGTTTAATAAACCAAGCAGAGGGATAGAGATGACGTAATAATTATATGCAAAAATTACACGAGTACAGGACTACGTCTGTTGTGTGTTTTTGTTAATTTACATTGCTTATAGAAGTTGCATGGTATAAAGATGATATTTCTCGACGCTAGTGGCTTTGAGGTGCGAAAAACATTATTTAGTTTAATTTCATCATTGATTTTTAACACTAATGTTTTGGCATGGTGTTTAGTAGCGAGAATTAATGTTCATATGGAAAGTTTATAATATTTTGTAGACAAAATTAGCATTTTAATGGAAGAATGAACTTTGTAAAGAGTCATTTCGTTTGGTCATACGATAAATTTGACGAATATGCTGTGATGATTAAGTAGGCTTATGAGGGTTTGAGACAGTGGTTCTGTAGTGCCTCTACCAGTGTTTTACTGCACTAAATAGTGTTCAGTGTTCCAGTGGAGCAAAGTCATAACGCCGCGGTGAACAGAATGTAACATTTACAGATGATGGAGTGTCGGAAACAAAGTAACTTTCAGTACAAGTGGATAGTTTTGTAGCCATTTTAGTGATTTATACGTGGCAATGCAGGCATTATTGCCTCTGAGGACAGAACTGGTTTTGTGGTACTGTATAAGGTTATTACGCCAGATAAAGTTAACATTGCAGTTAGGATATTTTCTAGTGAAACATTCCAGTTGGCCGCCCTAAGAAACATTTAAATTATTTCGTAAATTTAGAATTGTTAATTGTAATTATGAATATAATTTTAATTATTTTAAAATTTAGTAAATTACTCATTTATATTACTTTATTGATAGTTATGCTTTATCTTTAATTTATAACATTTTTTTAAGTAGCTGTAAGAAGCAGCCATCTTAAGGTACGTTAAAACTGTTACTCTAAATTAATTTATGATCTGATAGCGTTTTATATCATATAGCAATATTTAAGCGAAAAAATTGACTAAATGCTACTGTTTAAAGGATGTTGGGTCGTGCAGTGTGGTAGACGTTGACCGACGTTTCAGAGAGTTTCTGAGGACTACGTTCGATAAATTGGTCTCTCAGATGTAAGGTACAGACCTTATCATACTTCGGATATTATCACTGACTCAAATACTCGGCTCGGTTTTCATAACGGTAATAAACTGAAAATTCCGGTAGGACGGAGTTATAACCTTACAGCTGACTTCTCTACCTCTGTATATACTACTTTCGTAATCAGAAACGTGTATAGAATTTGTCATTAAAACTAATCAATAGCTCATACCCGTACTGAAGTTTATTATGTGAATTTAAATATTACGAATGATGGGAACTTTGAACCAAATTAAGAGTTTAAGTGGGATTTTTTTTTTCATTTGAGTTATCAGACTTTCATTTGTGTTGTGTGTTAAAACGCGCTGCTATAAATTTAAATCTACGTTAATCTTAGGACGTTTCTTAAATTTCGTTGTAATATTACATCAGACATCGTAGTTCTTATGTGAGATTTTAGGTTATCTCGACGGTTGTTATGAAGACGGCCGGTTTCTGGATTGTAGTTACTTGTAGTCTGGTAGAAGTGTAGAGGTTCTTGCTGCCTCCATCATCAATTAGGCACCGGGGACCTCTGAAACGTCTGTAAGCTTCTAACAGACTACACGACATTACAACCCACAAGACAGCCATCTTCCTAATTCTAACCGTTTCTAAACTTAGCACTAGGTAGTGGTCAGCTGTCAGAGTCACGCCCAGACCGAATTTACCTCACAGTACCTCTTGGATAGGAGGATGGGTAGGAACGTCTTTTGCCCCTTCTTGGGATCGTGCCCCTGATTATTAAGTCCATAGTTATACACTGCACTGACAGATCTATTTCAGGTTCATTGTAACTGTATTAAACGTAAAATCATGTATCAGCATTAAACCTAATATGTGTAATAGAGATATCTCGTGAATAGCATGGAAAGGATTAAAACAATGGCAATTATACCGTTTACATTTTTTTTTTCTAAAGCTTTGATCTTGTCAAAGTGCAAAGTAATAATTACGTTATCATCAAAACCTCATTTTTTGGCTTAATTCTATTACTCGCGTATTTCAGACGCTCTACGGTTGTACTGAATTATCAGCGGTTTATGCCAAATTTCGTGATTAAACATGAGAACAAAGTTTCGTAGGGAAATTTGTTTCTGAACAATTCATTTGGAATAGCCAGATTGTTGAGACCTGGAGGTCGTAATTGTTCTTCTGAGTGAATGGCGTAAAATGAATAATGGAATAGAAAGTCCGTTACAGAATTAACTTCTGTATTGTGGGCGATATATTGAATGTTCGATCTTCCACGTATTTCTCAGCCCACAGAATGTTCGAACAATTGTTAACAGACCAAATATAATAAAGATGGTAGTTTTATTTCCGTTCTGAGAAATTAGGTAATTTGATAGCAGAACATATTTGAAAGACTTGTTTAATAAAATTTCTGGTAGTTGAATCAATAAAATATAACTGATACAAAGATATTAATGTGTGCATACAATGAGAGTGATTGAATTTTCTTGGAAGTGTGCCGTCGCGGGTTCAAATACCGCTCGGTGAACTGATAAATATCCACATTTCTTTGTGTTGTGTTGTAACGTGTGAATAGAGACTGTTTGATACATCGATTCTTCACCTGGAAAGTCCTGAGATGTTTTTAATTGAGTTGTACTTACGTAATTGTCTTTAAATTGGATGTGGACAAAAGGTTTAATCTTTTAAAGCTGACAAAGAAAGGGAATGGACTTTGAAATTGTCGAAAATTAATTTCATTAGGAGTGATATATTTATAATATGACGCTGTAGATGGATTCAATGCTCAACTTTTTTCATATCCTGGTCACAGAAAATCCTTTGTTCTTTTATGATCGGTATAAGAAATTAATAAGTTCGTCGTGGATCGATATCAAAGTAGATTATGATCCATTTCTTTTACTCTAATCCATCCTATTCTTTTAAACAAAAAAGGAACAAACCATTCCGTGAAAAAGATATTAGTTATATCAACGTTTAATTTAACATTTAGTTTCACAAGGGCGTGAAATGTCTTGATTAGCTAATGGATTATACGTTTCTTAACTCTTTGGATATCAGTTAATATTAACTCAGTTATTAAATAGGAACCGGTTTAAATCGATGCTAAAACTACACGAGGTTACACGACTTTGAATCAAAATTATGTAAATGTGAAATTTATATTTTAAAGTTTGAGTATGAAATCTCACTCGTGAATTGAGGTTTATACGTCCAGCACTCTAAGTCGTAACCAATGGATCTCACCGCCATGATAATATCAAGTCTGAAATTTTACACCTGTTTCCACTTATATTTTGAATTGAAGACGAATATTGGATATTATTCTTAATTCAGTTTGTTTGGTTTATTGTAAGATGGTAAAGTTGCGTCATATTGTGATATAATAAGTATATATTAAATCTTGTCCGTCTAATTACATTGAGCATGATGTATATATACAGAACAACATCGAGTGTGTTATTAAAAGTGGAATAAAAATCTGAAAAAGAACATCGTTTGATATCTGGTAAAAATCTGATAAAAATGCACGCTAGCATAATGTATGAAAATTGTATTTGAATTATTTATCGTTTTGAAGCTTTACATAATTATATACACCTGAGGATTGTTCTTTTAGGAACTGAAACATGTCGTGAAACATGAAAAATGATGGTCTAATGTAAATCGAATATTTCGATAAAGAACATCATTTAATATTTTAAAATATTTTAAATGTTAATTATTGTAATATTTTAATATTTAATAAGAATTTATTGTGATTAGACGGACAAGATTTAATATATACTTGGTTTATTGTGTTTCAGAGAGTAATCTTCAATATCGTTAACTTCAGCAAACACAGGAATTTGTTCCGAGAAGGCATGACACCTCTCGTCAAATCAACTAGCAGACCCAAGTGGTAAGTAAATGTTTCTTCTGAGAATTTATTTCTATTCGACATTAGTTTACTACAGTTACAATAATATACAACTTTATTACTGAAGATAATTAATTTATTTGTTTTGTAAATAACCCTGTGAAATATTTTTTAGCTATCAGCTGTACGGAATCGGAGTTCGAAAATTCATTTGAACACTGCTAATTATTGCATTCAGTTGCCGTTAAATCTTTAGTTATTGACATATATATAAAACGAAATGTTTCTATCAGGGCACCAGCTTAAAACATTTTGAAAATTTGAAGACTTATATAGAGTTCTCTACCATTATCGGAAATATTATAGTAATTTGTAAGTTGTTATTCGTCACGTAATGACATTAAAGTAATTCGAACAAGGAATTTGAAGTACACGCTACTTGTAGTAATCATTGAGATATCAGAAAGTCACACAATTTGTGTTTGTAAACTGCGATGTAAGGAAAATTGGATATGTTAATGCAGATTCGATTTAATGTGATTTTTATTCAAAATTTTTAGTAAGTTATTTCCTATATACATCATAAAATTTACCCTGAAGATGATTTTGTAATATTGATAAATGTCACTAGTCAACTGATTGTTTAAATTTTTAATTACAGTGTGTTTGAGGGTAATATAATATACTGTTTCGTCCGGAACTTGATTTATATTACACATGTTATTTGAATTTCGGGGGGTCTTTGTCTACATGATCAGTAAGTATATTTTAATTTTATTTTTATAGAAATTGTAAAATACATGGTCATTTTTAAGTGTAAAATATGCATAATAGAAATAATTGAATATCTTCTTTGAGTACGTCTGACGTAAGATATCGGACAAATATGCTTGGGGTCATGGGATCGAATTGGGTTGAAGACAGAACATTTTTTTTCTTTAATTAAGCCGCAGTGTTATTATTCTAATTTATACATATAATTACTATTGTAAAATTTGTATTTTAGGATAAATATAAAATCATATATTTAAATGTTCGTGTTTCTAGTGGCGCTAGTGTCGGTTTTAACTCACAAGTTTGTTCATCCGCCACTTTGGAATTGTCAGTTTGAGAAAATTATAAATTATCATTAATTTAATATAATGAATATATAATAATAAATAATAATAACGGTGATAATCTGTGGTCTACACGAAGTTTGAACTGTGTCTTTTTCTTATTATATAATATTTCTGTTGCCAGGTTTACGTATATCTTGAAATTGTAACCGAATATACGATGTGAAATGAGAACTGTTTTTGTCAGATACTGCACCCTAGCTGTTACGCACGGCTTCTGGGGAGGGATTAGTTGGAGCGGGTAAATTATAAAGGAGTTAGGGAAAATGTCTCTGCGTTTGCTACAGTACCACTTGGTCCCATCTCTTCACGATCATTACCACATCCTCACGGAAAACTGAAGCCAATAAAACAGTAGATGTTATTTATTCATATCTTCTCTAGGATTCTCGGCATAGAAAAATGTAATGGAGAAGATTTCATAATTTTCGTCTTATACAGAACTACGTTTGAATTTTACCTTATCTGTGTTTTTCATTCGAAATGTTTTCACGAAAATTGTTTTTCCTTCTATGCTGAATAATTTATAAATTTTTCAAGTCTGTCGAAGTTCTATACATTTGAATAAAGGATACAAAGATGTCATTGTATCAAATTAAAATGTGTTTTTTTGATATTGTTTCATTTTACAATTTTATAATATATTTTACATATATCAAAATCATTGTTTCTCTACAGATAAAAATGTTTTGCCCCTGTCTTGTATTGTCTTATGTCTCACTGTAGCAAAATAATTCACATTCGTGGAATGTTCGTTGTACTTTCACTCCGAGACAAGAGTGTACTTTCTGAGAGCAGGTGCTGACACTACATTCATATATTATGGTTCCTGCAATATCTATTGCACAAACGACCCTTCCCATCTGCAAACGAAATATTTCCCCTCACCAACTCCCGCTACATCTCTGAAATTCTCCTTTTTATGTGAGTTCGCAACTCCATCGGAATTCACTACATTTAAAGTAGCTCGGGGAAAGGATGTAACTATTTTGATTACGAAGATGGCTGTCTTATGGGTTCTAACACCTATAAACCGCCGTGATGATGGAGGTAGCAAGGACCTGCGAAACGTTGGTATACTTCTACCAGACTACACGGCACTACAACGCAGAAGACAGCCATGTTCTTGTTTTGTTATTAATTTTGTTATATTAGCAGTACTGTTATTGTATAATACAATTATTAAATTAGTTAGTAGATTTAAATCCGTGGATTATCTCAAAATTAACTAATCTTGTGTTAGATCAGTTTTATATATGTATTACATTTATTGTCCCTTCTGTTGAGTAAAAATTTCGTTTCGAATCTGAATTCAGCGTACTGAAACATAAATTTATGGTGGAAAATCCGTCCGACGTGAGCATTACGTGGATTTGTATGAAAATGTATGAGGCCCCTTTAATATGATGTTTATGATTAAGTATCATACCTGAAAATTAAATTTATTTAATAGATTTGTAGCCTGTGTTTTTAACATATTATTTATATATTTATTTATTGGATGCGAAATCACGTAAATAAATAATAAAATGCATGAATTTTAATAAATGTACCTAAAATTCAAATTTGTCACACTTCGCCATAAATTTTGTATGTACTGGAATTTGGCTCTCTTTAAAATATTTTCCGTGCTTTCGGCCAGACTTAAAATTATTGTCCCTCGTGTTCCAATGCTTCGGCTGTAGCGTATTAATCCGTTTCGTTGGAGCGCTGTCCCATTTATATGGAAATTATTTCTACTACAAGACTGGAAAAATCAAATATACTAATCTACATTAACATGCTTATGTATGTATTTTAAATATTTAAAAGAATATAGACCCAATATTTTAGCTTTACTGTCGTATAAATATTATCAGGTAATGTTATATATTTACGTAGAATGTAATTTTAATCAATAATAAATTGTTCTTAATATATTACTTTATTAACAGAATACATGAATATCTTTAAAACACGAGGTGTTTATAGAACTCTATAAAGAAGTTTAATCTAAGACTGAAAGAAAAATAAACAAAAACGAAAATATACGTTCATTACTCGTAACCAGAATGCATGCAAAATTTTTGTATTAAAATGTTTAATAAATTTAACGAAAATCGCCAGGCTTTTGAAATGACAGCGGAAAATAAATGTCCCATTCACAAAAGGATGAAATGCAAATTCAATTTGAGGAATGTGTATTATTTCGTGTGAACCACTTAAGAGTGTCGTTTTTAATTAAACTTTTATGTAAATCTTATCATATCTTAACTTTTTGAAACTGCTATAATATGTAATTGTATATTTTAGTGCAATGAATACAATAATGCCATTATTGTATATTGAAAGTCTGCCTTGTGCGAATGGTTTTAATGGAGTTACAAGTGAAAAACTTATACAGATGTAAGAGACTGGACGATTATAAGGGACAGATATTTTATTCGGATAGAGACAGCTCCTGTCCTTAGGCCATACGCCGTACATATATAAATTCCTGGCGCGTTCTGAATTATAATCGACTTTAGCTTCGTTTCGATATCGTCTTTCCGCTGAGCCATCTGTGAGCATGGGCATTCTTTGCTTTTAATGCGATCGTTAAGAAATTTCTGACTTCTACTCAACTTCCGCAACATTTTTGTGAAATTTCTCAAAGTGAAATATTTATCTACTTCATAAAATTAATTACAATGGGAAATGTCTTCGTATGTGTTACATTTAAGAGAATTTTAGGCTGAATAATGACGTTCTTAAGTGAGATGATGTTTTTCAGCGTCAAAAATCTATGGAAATATACCAATATCAAAAGATTACATTCCGTAAATCCTCTGAAAATATTTATTTATTTTATTTAGTGTTCTGTCTGACGACAGGTCCATATGAACAGGATCCTTCCATCCTTTTCTCGGACTGGGACCTGTTCATATACGTTCTTGGCACATGATCCAGAAGTGGTTTGCCATTGCCTTCTTCTGTGTGTGAATGGATGCCACGGAGAAATCGGGGAAGCCCCCGGAGGAAAACTCCGTTTTACCTAGACCACGGCCTTGCCCAACACAAGTTATAAATTCGGGCACCGCCAGGAATCAAAACCGAGACCCCCAGGATTACAAGGCCAGCGTTCTAACCGCTAGACCACCGTGGCCTCTGAAAATGCTGAATAATATCTCATATTTGATGTTGCCAACTCTGAGTTATTCTTTTTCTTCTTCACTTTATGGATTAGGAATTTTGCCTGTCCCGTTTTTACAATACGATTTGAGTCTATCCGACTACGTGTAGTATAGGTTCTGAGAATAACTTACTGTGGGATACCAGTCCACAGCAAACTAAGTCAGTTGGAATGCATCGTGACGTGCTTGATTCCACAAATTACCACCATCAAATACAAACTCTCTACACAACGCTACCAAAAACTTCCAAACATTACATATCACCCTGAAGATGGCATCTACAATGTTAGTCGAAACGGACATTTTTCAAACATTTTAAACTACTCACCTCTAGAAGCTGAAGTTATTAGTACCAAGATACAAATTAGGACGCTCGAATAAAATGGTTGAATTAGTAAAGACGTTGACTTCATAGAATTCTTTGATACATCGATGTTTAAGAGAATAAGAATTGTCTCAACTCTTCGATATCAGAAGATCTATCATGGCGCGCGCTCTGTAATGGCATGATGATAATGGTTAGAGGGTGGGAGACGGAATGCAAATTTCTTTCTGTAAGGGCCACAGCTATATAGGAATCGATTAACCGTTATCTGTGATAAAAGTAATGACCTTCGTCTTACGGCGAAAACAAACGATGTAGCTGGAGTTAAAAAGAAAAATATCACGGAGTATAGTCAGAAAACTTCCAAGGCTTTTCCGTGTGACTTGTAACAAAAACAGTTCCAGTGTGTTTATTCCTTAGATGCTGAAATTTTACAAATATTTGCGCTTTGTGTGTCGTGAAGAATACGCAGAAGTATACAGAGTCCTGTCGAAAATTATTTTTAATGTAAATACATGTACACTATATAAACTAGTTTTTAAACAGATCAAGTTGAATTGCCTCAAAAATTGGAGTACAAATGTTTTATATAAAAGTCTGTAAATATGTCTACGGAATTAGCAGATAAAAAATAATGAATTGTAAAATTGGAACGAATAATAAATATACGAAAATATATATGCAAATGTGAGCGTAGATAGGATAATATTTGGAAAAAAGGTTAAAACAAATAAATATTAATAGAGAGAAATACACAGGTTGTAACATTTAAAGTGTAAGAGAAAAGCAAATGTTTAC
>NW_019059879.1:671722-682066 GCF_000696155.1 Zootermopsis nevadensis | reverse complement strand
CAACAGCAATTACTTCGATCCTCGGTTAATGGATAATGAATTATAATAATTCGGCGACTGAATTTTGCTGCCTGTCTCATTAAGGCGTCTACTGCCGACTCAGTGGGTTAAAAATTTTCACTAACCTAAATATTATGAATATAGGCTTATCTAATACCTCACTTCAGTTTCCATTTATTCATAAAAATACAATATATTGTTCAAAGTTTTGTAAACTCTTCTGCTATGTGCATTAAGGATCAAATATTTATATTTATAAATTATTTGAAAATTAAATATAATTATAAATGTATTTAATATGTAGTAGAGGTTTTGGTTTTGAACGTAACTGATGAAATATTGACTTTCAAATTAGCTAACAGCGAAGTGTGTTTCTTTGTATATAAGAGAATAATTTTATAAAATATGAAAATGTTGACGCTATAACGAACGGAAGATACTTATAATTCTCATCCTTTGAAGTAATCTTTATGCTCATTTCTTACGCTAATGAATGGCAGTGTCTGATGAATAATGGTTAAAACAAAAATTGTTTTATTACGATTTTCGGCTAGTTTCCAACTCTGAACCAACGAGAGGAAACATCCAGACTTTTTTTCCTACGTTCCAGACTGCTTTTGTGTTGGGGCACTTAGGAATATTGCCAAAGTATGAATGAAAATTACTTTGGTTATGAAGCAAAAGGAATATCGAAAATTTCTCTACAGTCATTAGGTTAGGATAACAAGTTTTGCTGAATGTGATGCAGCATTAGGGACTTGGAAATACGAAGCTGAAGTTCCTTTCGACGACAAGTAGTAAAGATTTTTACAATTATTTTTATTGATTTATAATTAATGGTATTTATTTAATGTAAGTTCAGGGAAACAAAATTTTACTATGTAATATTTGAGGTTTTCACAGCGGTGAGTCTGATGATGGTTGTTGTGCCGTGTAGTCTGGTAAAAGTTTACCGACGTTTCACAGGTCCTTGCTGCCTCCATCATCAGGACGCAATAACCCAGACGACAGCCATCTTCAAAATTTTACTATATCTCGCAAATTATATTATTAAATTGTGTTATACATTAGTTTTGTGGACTGAAACATAAATGAACGCAGTTTCTCAGAGAAAACTTTCCAAAAGGAATTTTCTTTGTAAAACTTATCTATAGAAAATGATTCATATTATGAAGTTATAAGTTTATATATAAATGGTATAATAATATTTATGTATTTTTTTTTAGAAAAAACAATTTTTTTTATTTTGTGAACATTTAGGATTTACATCCCTTTACTCTGGAAAAGTCGAATTCTTCAGGACCGTTCCGAATTACATTATATTTTGAAAATGGAAGTTTCTAGACTCCTGGTTAAATATTTTGAACTGGGGATCGACCCATTGCGAGGTGTAAAATATCTGTTAATAAATGAAAGTTTAAAACAGCGGTTTATGTGTACTTAGTGAAAAAATTGTATTAACTAGCTGCTAATTTTGTCTTTGCGTATTTATTATATATGGTCACGGTCGTCTAGCGGTTAGAACGCTGGCCATGTAATCCTGGGGGTCTCGGTTTTGATTCCTGGCGGTGCCCGAATTTATAACTTGTGTTGGGCAAGGCCGTGGTCTAGGCAACACTGAGTTTTCCTCCGTGGCATCCCAACAATTACTCCATTCACACACAGAAGAAGGCAATGGCAAACCACTTCTGGATCATCTGCCAAGAACGTATATGAACAGGTCCCAGTCCGAGAAAAGGAGGGAAGGATCCTGTTCATATGGACCTGTCCTCAGACAGAACACTAAATAATAAATAAAAAGAGAAAAGCTATTTACAGACAAAAGGAAAGTAATTAAAATTAAAATTAACTTCAGATGTTCTCTTGTCAGTCTAATCACAATAAAATTCCTATTAAATATTAAAATATTACCATAATTAACATTTAAATATTTAAAATATATTAAATGATATTCTCTATCGAAATGTTCTAATGTAAATCGAATATTTCGATAAAGAACATCACTTAATATTTTAAATATTTAAATGTTAATTATGGTAATATTTTAATATTTAATAGGAATTTTATTGTGATTAGACTGACAAGATTTAAACAAAAACATATACAATAAAAATAAGTACACTCCATAGAACACCCTACACACATAAATAGAACATCCACACCTTACACGGACACACACATTTCAAAAACACTCATTCATTAAGTAATCTTAATACTTTAGAGTAACCTCAAATACAAAGTCAGACCTCAGTACATGATAATTGATAATCTTATCCCAAAGAACTGAAGTCACTTCATCACTTCGAGACTAAGACACTTCACTTCACATCACTTCCTTTATCTCCATCTAATCCCCACTTAATACCCCCTTTGCTTGTAATTCTTGTCCAAAACAAAGTTAGGCCCTCGTATTAGGAACCAGATATTTATTTTGATCTGTATCCTGGGGTCTCGGGTTCGATTCCCGGCGGTGCCCGAATTTATAACTTGTGTTGGGCAAGGCCGTGGTCTAGGCAACACGGAGTTTTCCTCCGTGGCATCCCAACAATTACTCCATTCACACTCACACAGAAGAAGGCAATGGCAAACCACTTCTGGATCATCTGCCAAGAACGTATATGAACAGGTCCTAGTCCGAGAAAAGGATGGAAGGATCCTGTTCATATGGACCTGTCGTCAGACAGAACACTAAATAAATAAATAAATAATTTATTATATGAATAAATGCTTTATTGTGCTGTTTAAATCAAGAAAGTTTGAGTCCTGACACGCAGAATAGTGTGTGTGTCAATATAAATTTAGTTTTGAATGCATGGACAGTGAAGACAGAATCAATTTTTCTCACCTGAAAACAATTTTATTTTTAAATCTTTGTATTTTGCAGGCAAAGGATTCCTAACAAGTACGTTTACTACTACCGCTCGCCGGAACATCAGAATCACTATGTCCTGTCATTTGCATTTGGCTTTGACCGCGAAGAAGATGTTTATCAGTTCGCGTTCAACTACCCGTATTCATATTCCAGATGCCAGGCACACCTGCAGTTACTTGAAAGGCGACAGGTCCCGTATATTAAGAGAGAACTTTTGACCAACACGGTGGTGAGTACTGTCTACGTCATAAATACATATATAAATGTTTTCCCTCTGTGTAACTGAAATTTTACGTGACCTTATAGACATAAATATGGTTTAATTCTTTGGAAATAAATTTAGCCAGTAGAATTTTATCATGTGTCCCTTACATTGATGGGTATTTTGATAAGGTACGTGTCCAATTTTGTGTTAATTTCAAACTGATGTAATTTTTATTTTTTATTAAGTGTTCTGTCTTACGACAGGTCCATTGCTCTGCCCAAAAAGAGCTCTCCAGTTGTCCCTATTCTCGGCTTCTCGCTTTAATTCCTGGAACGTCATCTTCTTTCCTTGTTTAAGGTCGTCGGTTAGCTGTATCAAACTTCTTCCTAGTCCTCTCTTTCCTTCAACCTGGCCTTAGGTACTAATAGTTGCAGATTTTAGTAACTGCTGCACAAAATATCGGAATTGGATGGTAACTGAATTCTCATTGCCAGAAGGTCTTCGTTGCAAGTATTTGTTTTATCTGGTTACAACAGTGTTGAGGTGAAAGTTTTCCGGTGACAGGTCTTGATAGTTGGTTCATCGTCTTCACCGTCTACGTCCAGACATTCTCTCATCCTCATCCATAAAGCCGGTGGGTTTGACTCGTGTATTTCTCTGAAACTGCCATCCCCTGTGTACTCGGAGGAGTCATTGACTGAATTATCTGCCACACGTCCCCAAGTCCGGAGTCAACCAGTTGGCTGGTCACGGCTGATGAAACTAATCTTTTTGCACGCCCGTTAGCTACCTGCGCGTACGGAGTTTTCCTCCGGGGGCTTCTTCCCCGGTTTCTCCGTGGCATCCCAACAATTACTCCATTCACACGCAGAAGAAGGCAATGGCAAACCACTTCTGGATCATCTGCCAAGAACGTATATGAACAGGTCCCAGTCCGAGAAAAGGATGGAAGGATCCTGTTCATATGGACCTGTTGTCAGACAGAACACTAAATAATAATAATAATAATAATAATAATGGTACAAGTCTTTTGGAGGATTTAGCATTTCGTCGAAAAATGGCTTCTATACCAGGGCAGGCAACTGTGTAGAAGAAAACTTAGCATAAAATATTTGACCACTTAAATATACTGACCACTCACTCCCATCTAGTGCCGAGGTCAAGAATTAGTAGGAGCTATTAACCTCTCCTCCCAAGCGCTTATATGGCGTATAGTGGTACAGCTTTAGTTTTCATTTTTTAAATGCAGTAAGTTGAAACCTCTGAAACCAAGAGATTTAGAATGTCTGAAGGAGATACGGGGACAATAAATGAGCCTAGACGATTTTGGGGTAGAGATTATAGCCCATACCGGCATTAATTATGGCCATGAAATTTACGATGAAATTTAAATCAACTGTCATAATACTGTTGTATTATTGTCAGCTTCATTCTGCATTTTATTTTAATTGTGCTAACGTTACGTATGAAGCAATTGAAGACATCACTGGTAGACTATGTTTTTCAGTATTTTTGAAGTTACAAACTTGTAACTCCTTCTGTCATTTAAAACAAATATTATCTGAAAACATTAATGAATACTACGTTAATATTTTCCGGGAAACATGTTTTGTTTACGTCAGGAATTTTATAACGTCACTGGAACATACGATTTACCAGAGAAAGAAGTTGGCTGTGGCAGATTTTGAGGTTACGTGTCGTTGAGAGTAAGATGGCGATTTTCATGTATAGTTTGGCTGGGTGTGTTTTTGTGATGGCGGCCATGATCGGCTACTCGTGTCGCTGTTGAGGTTATGTTACGGAGCGTCATTTCTCATGCACCATATGTACACATAAGTTTCACGATTTACTCCATGTTAGACCCACTCTGTGATTAATTTATCATTTTCGTCTATCCAATATTCCTAATACAGTGCTTTTGTTGATAAAGTTGAACGGAACAGTAACTTTATGGCTGGCGACATAAGCGTCTGTAATATAAATCGATTTTTATTGTTTTATGGGTCGATACTTAACTCGTATCGGGAAAACACTGTAGCTAATGGCGGAGAGTCATGCATTTGCAGCCGGTAACCATCAAATGGCAGTTGCGTTCAGCTTTGTTGGTGAAAGTGCTGAAAATATTACAGCAGGATAAGCCAATGTAGATATTTTTGAGTAAAGGAACTAATTTTGTTTTAATTGGGTTCATGACGCAGAGAGGTGAAGTGAATGGTCATGTTGGATTTTAGTTTCATGTCAGTAACGTAGTATAATTCAATTGGTAAAGTTGGTACCCCTGTGTACCTCACGCCACGATCGCGTTTTTATTTAATTCTTTTAAATTCTAAAAAGGTAATAAGTTAGAAATAATTTTACTAATTTAACATGTTTTTATTTCGTTAATATCTTTCGGGAACATTTGACAGATTTCAGAAATTCAATTGGTTTCTTTATATACAGTAATTTTTATCAAGATTACATTATAATATATCTACAGTAAATTAATCATTGGCACAGATATTTAGAGGTCTAATTATTCGGTTTTACTATACTACGCGATGTACAACAGTTTTCAGAACGTGCAATGATGTCTAGATATTCTAACAATGATGTAATGCCGATTACACGTGACTGTTTTGGGAGTTGACGCGTCTGCGCAAATGAAACCATGACTCATCGCTTCGAACATGTGACGTCCAGGAAGAAGTTCTTGCATGTTAACACTCGTGGCCTGCCAGATCTCGACACGTCACTTAGTAATCCTGTTGTCGTAAACTTGTCAGTCAATGCAGCATTGTTCTGGGATGTGATACGTGAGATTTGTTATATATTTTCTCAAGCTCTTGTTTAACCTCCTTCAAGTTTACACCTAAAGAATTAGATGTGTGTTCCACGAAAGCAATCCTAGTACTGACCTTCTACGGCATAACCGGTTGAAGCAAAGTAGTCACGTGGTACGCATGCGCAGTCCAGGGTTGCGTTTATACAATGGAACTTTTGAATCACTTCCCACTTCAACACATGTTCTTACAGGTGAACAGGGACAGGTTAATCAGTCTGCACATGACAATAATATTTCGAAAATAAATGTTTTCGTCCATGCCTCATGCCAGTTGTGACTGTAATTAACTTGACGTTAAAAATATTGAAATATATTAATAAAACTCTACGTAGTTTGTCAAGGTGTTAGTCCAAGATCTCGTGTATATTTTGTATATAAAGAATTTTCCCCCTGAGTGGAAGGAACTTTTTTTTAATTTAAAAATTGCTATAAAACAGATTAGTATTTTTTAAAAACTTTATACTTTGAATCTCAAATACTATAATTTATTCAGCATTAATTTGGTGCCTTGTCTTAATTATTTGGAATCGTCAGGGTTTAATATTGTCCTTGGTTATGGAAGTAGCAAAGACTTACGAAACGTTTGTAAACTTCTACCAGACTACAAGGTATTACAATGCAGAAGACAGTCATCTAAGAAAGTATTTGTTGTTGACTGTATCGGAGTCTCTACGTTTTACTTGTAAAAGTGTACCTTTAGCCATGGAGTGAAAACTTAGCAAAGAAAGTCACTTCTGTTCCAAGTCTGCCCACAATCAAATTTTCGTCCTGATTCTGAGTAATCGAGTAAAACTGCCCACTGCATGTCACACATTTCCCCGTGTAGCAGCTGTGCGCTGGGTAAACGAATTTCGAAAAAGGAACCTAACAAAAGTTTTGCAAGTTTAATTCAACGTAGTATATTACGTTTTCTGCAAAAATAAATAAAAAAAATTTAAAAAATTGCAGAAGTTGGTTAATTCAGCAGATATGTCGCTTCTAAGTAAAATAAAAGTTTCCGTTTCTATTTTGATTTAGAAATATTCTCATAAAATGTGTTCTGTAACCCAAATTCATATCGGATTTTAACCATAAGTTGCAACAGAATTCATAAAAATCTTTTTGCTTCGTCGAAAGTTGTAATATTTGTGAGCTACGATATATATTTTGACATTACCATTATTTTTTTTTTTGATTTATCGATTGAAAAACTGAGCTGATGTTTTAAATAATTCAGAACCAAGTGAACTAATGTGAAGCTATCTTAGTATTCCCTGTTGCAGAGAAGGTATATAGCTCCTAATCTTTCTCAATTTTGGACAGGAGACAGGGTGGGCCCCAAAGTCGGTCTGGACTCAGAGGCAACTGGAAAAATCCTCTGCCTCACTCGGGGATCGAACCCCGGTCGTCCAACCCTTAATCAGAAAATATTCATACTGAGATACATAGCTGATTGTACTGAACGTAGGATCAATCATCAGTGTTAAGTTCAATATTTGTAATCGAGATATGTCGTGAATGGTATAAAAGGGTTAAACACGATGGCAATTGTAACCATTCTCACGGCCGGTCTTTGAAGCTAAATATGAAAAAATTGGAGGTTTGTGAAGTGGTTAATGGTAGGAAATGCGGAAACTTCGATTCAGCAGATATGAACTAACCAAAGGAAAAGTCGTGTTGACACAAACAGCTGGTTAGCGGATTGTCATAGAGTTGTAATCGTAATGAATGGGCTTGATCTCTGCTTTAACTGGTTTTATCAATGTCATTCTGTCACTGTTACCGTATGTCAATCTTGTCCGTGGTTTCATGAAAATTATCCTGCGTTGTTTGTCATCATCATCAAGTTATAAATAGTTGATATCTTCAAAACCCTTATATTAACTTGTATAAATAAATCCTGTGATTTATCAGCCCCGTGGACCAGGGTAATTTTTGATAACTAACAGACCGTGTTTGTCTACTCTGAGGGTTTGAGCGTCAAGCGTGAAGATTTCTAACTTCTGGGATGTCCGCAGTGTAAATTTTGGTAAAAATTTACCGACGTTTCAGAGTCATCAGAAAGCGATGAGTCTGTAAACATTTCGAAAAGTCGGTCATTTCATATCGGACAATACGAAGCATCATCTCATCATCTCAGGCCCTCATGCTTGGGGGTTGGGCGTGAGGGTAACAACCTTTCGTCGTAAAAAACAGTATTGTTACGAACAAATTAACCAAGTTTCAGAACAGAATTTAAGGGCTTTGGTTAATTCGATGATGAATCTTAGGGTTTTCAAGAGCTAGTTACCAGTCACTATTCTGTGTAAGGCTGATTAAGAACACACCCTCATATCTTTTAAGCGTAAGGTAAATTTAATGATTTTATTCCGTCTGATTGTAGTTGTTTCGTGTGTGAGTGTTCATGTATACAGAATATGTGAAGAACACACAGAAATTTTGTGTGAATACGAATGACATGATTTTACTCCGAAACGTTTTGTAACCATCTACAAGACCACAATGCGCTGAGTTATGCAATACACTTTGAACAATTACGGTCCTTCTCGAAGGTATCACCACCTTGTCGAAGGCAATCTGCCGGGTGAGGAGGCTTGCGTGCTCAAATGACCCTTAGGGCTATGCCGGCCTGAGCTTCGGCTCATGGTAGGGTCACCCAAGCCGGACAGGTCTAAGGAGATGCGCTAGACTAAGAGTGATACCCTGGTCCTCCAGGTTGGGGGTTGGGTGTAGGGCTAACAACCTTTCACCTTTAAGAAAATATGTGTTACGAAAAAATCAACCAAGCCTCGGATCAGGACGGACTCTTTGAAAAGGGCTTTGGTTAATTCGGTGATGAACCTTCGGGTTCGGTGAGCCATCTAGTTAGTTAGTTAGTTAGCGTGTATGAAGTGTTTCGAATGATTTCTTGTCGTATTTTCTGTGTTGAATTATGTCCGGTAGATTCTGTGTGTAGCTTACTGAAATTTTATGAAATGGAACGTTATTATTCTGCATTTAGTGACGTATTACACTTTGCATATCCCCCTCCTAGCCCGGGGATGATGAAATTTGAAAAAAAAAATTGACTGATGATTTTTGAGATTTCCTTGTTACGCCGTCTCTATGGCAACATGAAAGTGTGTGTACCAAACCAGGCCCATGTATAACAAAGAGCTTAGCGTAATTCAGATGGAATCACAGGATTTACTGTGGTGGTATCGACTCTGTTCCGTCAGCCATGGTCCGGACCGGTAGTAGAAATGTGTAGATTCCGTATCGCAACGGGAAACGATGTAATTAGAAACTCATAGCAACTAGGTCTCTGTACTCCATTTAAAAGTGTCATTTGTAAAATTTGAAGCGTCATGTATACCATTGTATGTCATTGATACGAATCTAGTTTTCTAATGACATGTCTGACGAGTCCAACAAATCAATATCTGTTACGTATTAAATTTGTTTTGTAATTCAAATTGCATTTACGTTACAGAACTGTTTTACTAGTGGTGAGCAACACTGTGATATTTTTTTTAAACTTTGTTGTAATCTTTGATTTAATTTGTGTTTAATAAAGGGGAATTACGTATGCAAATAAATGAGGTTAATCTCCGTAAGCTACATAACAAATCATTGTGGTTAGTTTTTCTTAAAGACAGTAAAATATCCTTGTGACGAAGTTTGAAGGACCGAAACTTTTCGTTTGAGGTTTTCGTCTACTTTGATATATCAGAGTAACGACCTTCTATAGAACGACACCTTTCAGATATCTTCTTTTACCTTTCTTCAGTTTTAAATTTCTTCAATAAAATATTTAGTTTGTAATTTTCGATGTCAGTGGTATATTCTACTTCTGATTTTAAGATAAGATATTCTTCCACCGTTAAATTTTACGGGGACAAAATTGTAAAATTAAAAATATAAACGTGAAGCTGTCCTGCTACGCGCCGTGTAAAAAAATTATCGGATACTTTTTTTTATCGGTGTGTATTTCAGTAGTTTCAATCTTATTACGTCATTTGAAAAGTCTAACAACATTTAATACGAAAGCAACTTTCCTAATATGTCAGTGTCTTCTACTTTATGTTATTATATAGCTTTATAATACTTTTACTTGCTTCCACGACATGAATTTTTATTTATTATCAATAATTTTACTTTCATAATTGTAGAAACTTGAAAGAATTATGTACATTCTTATGTATATTCTTTTTGTGAAGCTAATAGTCGCTCATCTAGTGAAGATATTTTTCGCCATTTAAGAAATTTGAACTTTTATTACTGTTTTTACAAAATCTTACCAGTGATCCGTGTTCCCGGTGGTGCCCTAATTTATAACTTGTGTTGGGCAAGGCCGTGGTCTAGGCAACACGGAGTTTTCCTCCGTGGCATCCCAACAATTACTCCATTCACACACAGAAGAAGGCAAGGGCAAACCACTTCTGGATCATCTGCCAAGAACGTATATGAACAGGTCCCAATCCG
>NW_019059879.1:621734-649719 GCF_000696155.1 Zootermopsis nevadensis | reverse complement strand
AACATCGACCAGACTACACAGCGCAACAACCCAGAAGACAGAAATCTTCATACTCTGATGACGGAGGCAGTATGACCTCTGAAACGTTGGTTAACATCGACCAGACTACACAGCGCAACAACCCAGAAGACGGAAATCTTCAAGGATTGTATAGTATTCTGGGCTATGATTCCATGTGGTAGTGTAGTATATTAACAGCGTTTCGGAGGCATATATTGCTTCTGTCATCAGGGTGAATACATAAGAGTCTTAATAACATTCAAAGTCGTTAACTATATAAGTGTTAGCTGTAGAAATTCTTATTAGATTCACGCAGTTGCATGTTTTGTATGGAAGATTTTCGCAGAAATTTTTAGATAAGTTATTTATTCGGAATCCACATTTGCTAAGAAGATAAAAATAATTTTCATGTTCTTAAAATATCAAGTTAACCCATGTTCTGCATCCTATTTATTGTTAAGTAGCAAGAACAGTTTTAAACCTTCCGATATGCCTCGTTTAACATCCATCATTATCGTTATCATGGACAAGAATCTGGTGTATTCCATTCATTTCCAGTTTCTATTTGTGTTTTCTTGAAACTACCTGATGTATTCTAAAGTAAACATATCATCTTTTCTAAAGTAATGTAATGTTTGTCCCACTATACGCCATGTAGGCGTTTGGGGTGAGTGGAGGTATAGCTCCTCTCTTCCTTGACCTCGGCACTAGATGGGGGTGAGTGGTCAGCATCACGCCCCGGCCGGCTTTACCCCCGGGAAAGGACCCCGGTACCCATTATAGAGGAGGCTGGGTGGGCCCCAGAGCCGGTCTGGACGCAGAGGCTAGAGGAAAAATCCTCTGCCCCCGTCGGGGATCGAACCCCGGTCGTCCAGCCCGTAGCTAGTCACTATACTGACTGAGCTATCCCGGCTCATTATTCTAAAGTAAGTTTGAAAAACATATCCTTGTTATAAATAAATATGAGAAAGATCTTACTATTGTTCTTAATAGATTTTTATTACGCTAATTTTATTTAAGTAAGAATTTCAATAAGAATATTGTACTATAATACCCTCCTAACTGAATTATTGACTTTCAATTCTTCCTTCCTTATAGTTTTAACATAACTAATGCACAGCTACAATGTACCAAATCTTTTCGGAGTGCATTAAGTAACTGAATATAATCCATACAGTTTAGTCCTAAAACAAATAATATGGTAGTACGAAACACGTTCTTACGAATCCCTGTCTTGTTCGTAAGAAATTCTTTGCATTCGGAAGGCCATGTTTGTAAATTTTTAACAGAAAATTAATTAAGTTTCACGTTAATTCTATTTGAATTTCCACATGTCATAAGTAGGAAGTTATTGTGGTACATCTGACAAGAAATCTCTTGTATGTGCGGGTTTTTACTGTCATTGTACATTAAACTTCATTACGAGTGATTAATTACTCACGCAAACTACCGAACTTGACAACATGGCTGCCTTCACGTAAACATATTTGTAGACGCACAGATAAAAATGCAATCGATATGTATTCAGTAATTGTTAATGTATACAGCTTCTAATCTGCTTACAAGCAAATGACCCGAATTAAGATGAGAGTGATTTTTAATTTTTAAGGATATAATCGCTGTTTATGAGGTGCGATCGGAAAGTTTCAAGACTGTGTCAATAGAGGGCGAACCGGATGTAGTACGAGCTTCTGCCGCTAGGGGGTGCGGCCTACATTCATAGTTCCTCTTCTCAAAGATGAAAATTCAGCTAAAGGGAAGGCGATTTGAGACGATAGAAGAGATTCAGGGAGAATCGCAGATGGTGCTTGACAGGCTGACAAAGAAAGATTTCCAGGGATGCTTCCAGGCTTGGCAGCGGCGCTGGGATCGTTGTGTTCACTCCCAGGGGAACTACTTCGAGGGTGATGGATGAATTTAATACCTGAGATAAGTGTACGGGTTTTTATAGGCGCAGTCTTGAAACTTTCCGATCGCACCTCGTACTTTCAGAAACATACAAGTCCTATAAAAACAAAATTCAAAGCTGCAAATTCTTAAAACATGTGGTAAATGCAGTTGGTACTGGGTTATAAATTACATATTAGAAATTATCAAAAGAATATTTTTTCCACAACCGGGCGTATTTACACACATTAAATACATCGCTCTTTAATTCCTCGGTGTCCTTGTTCAAGTTTTTTTGTTGAAATTAGCAAATTTACCGGGATTCTTCCATCTCTGACCCTCGGATTCAGTAGTTAATGACCTCAGTGGTACCAACATCCATTACTGAAATGATCTACACGCTGCAGCGTTTTTAAATATAAAGAATATATTTTTTTATCTGCTCACAGACGATCGCAGTAATGACTTCGTCTGTCTTATGTGGATTTTGTCAGAAATAAAATCCATGTTTGTGTTCTGCTACGTAATTATAATAGCTTTCTTATATATTTTTGTTGTGAAATGAAATATTAAAGTTGCTTCATAAATTAAAATGTTGCTGTGCTGTTTTATCAGCCGTGTCAGGAAACATTTTACTCATCTGTCATAATTATAAGTAAAAATTACTACATGAACGTCGTAACCTTGTAAGCCATGATTCGTTTTAATTACAGATTTTGTTTCTTGACGTCATTTGTGCAGATAGAAAACACGAAATTTTATTGTTATATTTATTTACCATTATACTAGTGTATTCAGTACGTGAATGTAGTAACATAACGTATTATATTACGTAAGATATTATGTTTTTACATCGATGCGAATATCGATGATCCGGGTTGATGGACAAGAATCGATAAAATAATCGATATACTACCTTATTGATTATCAGTGTAATTTTTTTCTTATTTTCTGTTATGTTATTTATCTTGTTCACTTAAGAAAATCGTGCAGTTGTTATATTGATCATCTTATGGACGCAGAGGCTAGGAGAAATGTCCATTGCATCTGCCAGAGATCGAATAGTGGTCCATCTTTGCCTTTTCAGAATATCGTGACTTCCGCAAATGGCAAGGTTATGAATACGTCTACGATCGTTTTCAGAACATAAATATATTGAACAGCGAAACGAAGTTGAACACACGTCTTCCAGACTTCAGCAAATAATTGTCTTGTTATGTTTCACACAATTTCACATCTCGTACGTGTCTGGTTTCTTCGCACCTTTTGGAAAATGAAAATAAAAGGATAATACAGGTTGTCCCAAAAAATATGTATACACATTAGTAACTTTGATCGCCTCTTATCGAATATATTCTCAGTTGTCAGCTGTCTTGAATGTTTTTTAACTAGATTCGCTAAGAGTACATGTGACAATGCTTACGTATTTAAAGGTTAAGTTTATTAAAATTTATTTATTTATTTCATTTAATAGGTGTATATATCTTTTTGGGATACCTGTATAGCCTTGTACACTGAGATCATTTTGAGTCTCGGTATAAGTGATACCGCCTCGTAAAAACGTCTGCATTCTGATGTTCAAGAATATCACGTCCGTGTAACTCGAATTTCGTTGTGCAATTTCGGAGTACAGAAAGTTTCAGAACGGTATTATTTATAAAATGACGAATGTAGTGTATAAATCAGTCACTGTTTATTTAAAAATGTTATTCCAAAAAAGGTTTGGTAGGAACTGGTGATTTAATGATGACGTATTGAGATAATATCATATTGTCTTTCGATAACCATCCATAAGTTCCATAATAAGACACACATTTAAATAAGAATAACGTAACGTACTTTTGCAAAAGTTTATATTACTATAATAAAAATGATAGCATCGTATTTCTTCTGTTGAAGGAAGTATTCCTTCAAGGAAAACAGTATTATTTATCACGGGGAAAGACCAGATTACTTATGAGAGACACTTAACTTAAGCTACCTTACATCTAAGCTGTGTTATGAGTCTAACCTTACTTTACTGTCTGCTCGATCTCATAGATTCAGATTGTCAACCCGTCATAAATAACGGTGTAGAAACTGTAACCACGAATGTGTAGCGTCACAGTAATAAACTACATGCCTACCAACCTTCTCTAGCTGAGAAATAAATCTCCCTGAGATGCACCAGATCTGACTAACAACACGCGCGTAATTAGTCTTGGAGAAAATTTAAAAACAAGTTGAATAACGTTTATTAACGTAATTCAGAAATTTAGTTTTTGCTAGTGAATGTAGTCAATACGAAAGTCATTTTAATGTTATTTAAAGGCGGATGTATTTTAAATACGAAATCTTATATTTTATTTTAAGTTATTTGATAATTTTATTACTGGTAGTAAAGTAATTAACTGTATATAAAAGTCCTGCTTCAAATCTAAAATTCGCTTACTTGGTAAGATAAGTCGCTGGCTTTTATGGGACCCTAAGTCTAATTATCATATTCTTAAAAAATTTATTCATGATCGTGTCCTTAGACGTATAATTCCAATTTGAATTCTCAAATTATTTTTTAGATACATTTTAATATTATTCACTCATCTACAGATATATTTCCCAAAAGAATTTTTGTTGTTTTGTCATTTGGTAATGTTTTTGAACAGTCTGCATTGTTACTGACGTAATATGAACACATTGGTATTGTTTGAAAGTTCCTGATGACGTAACAGAAACGCTTACGATGTTTCCTCGAGGCATTCAGACTTTCTTGCAATATCCTTGCCTGCGATAAGTAGACCAGGATTTGATGCCATTGTAAGGATGATTTGTGCCCACCATAATTCTGGTTTGAATCAAGTGGAGTTGTCGGTGCGGAGGCGGAAATGGAATGCAAGATGGGGGTTTGAAATTCTCGACACTGGGAAGCTTTCACAAGAACGCCCCACCAGTTCAACAATGGAACGTCTCCCTGGGGTGTAAACTTTCAGAATAGAATGGCACTTTTGTGCTGAAGTTTTGAACACCGTATTTTGGATAGAAAGCGTAGTTTTCATTGCTGTGCAGATTTGTTTGTCTGTGATAATAAATCATTTATTTCTACAGAGAAGTGAAGTTACCTCATTCTGTCCGATCTACCTGCGACTAAAAGTAGTTCAAATGTTTTATTATAGTAGGTTTTCTTTTAACTTCGATTTCGTGCTAAAACGTGATGTATGATTTTCATATTTTAGAATTTATTATAAATTTCTCTGACGAAATATAGGTTCTTGTCGTTAGATATATCTCACCACGGAGAATAACCATTGTAACGTTGGATTTGTAATATAATATAAGTTAATAGTTTAAAATTTTATGTTTATTAGCTATATATATATATGTCCATTTTTCATATTGTTAATTCCAACTGTTCATTCACTGTATCTATTCCATACGAAGATACATTTAAGACTTTTAGTAGAAATTCTGTAATCGATATATTGTCTTTTTTTAAAATTTTGCAAGGAATCACCGTATAAAAATTAGATATTTTCTCAAAATCTGTTATTACACAAAATATTAATAGCGAAGGCGCTATTAACATTAGTGTATACTTCATAATTTAATACAGTTGCCATGTTGGTATTATTTATGGTAGGAAGTTAAGAAGTTTAAAAATAGAAACCTTCAGTTTTGTGTCTTAAAATATCCACTAAAATCCGGTATTTGTTTCAAAATTTATCTAAAGAGCGGACCCTTAGACTGTGGTACACTTAGACACACTGATATTTTGGTGTTGTAATCTTATTTAACCTTCTATGGAGTGGTGCATAATTAATCATTACATTTGAAATAATTGGATTTTTATTTTACGAACAATTGATCAGTTTCATTAACGCAGAGAGAATTATGCACAACAGCTACAGCAAATCTTGACGTAGGACTTATATCTTTTGTTCTTGGAGTATTTAATTACGCTGTATTAACAGCATCGCTAATTAAATGACGAAATACGTGACGAAGTTATTAAGTTGATCGAAATTAATTAAATTGGTGGAAGGTGTTAGGTTTTTGTTGACAGCTTTCTGAGTACTTAAGTGTTAAGTGTTTATTGAAATAACTAGCAAATATCTGTAACATTTGTGAATTTAGTTGTTATTTTATCAGAGTCCTAAACGGAAATAAATTATAAATATAATTTAATTTTTTCAACACGGTTATAAACTAGTTAATATTATTAATAGCACAAGTTAGATTTATTTATTTATAGTATCAGAGAATATTTTATTAGAGAGTGTTAATTTCAGTATATGAAGTTTGTCCTGATACGAAATTTTTATAATCAAATGTAATACATAGTAAATTTAATATATATTATCATTCTGAAAGATTATATAAATAAAGTTATGGTAGGGAATGTTCTTCTTTATATAATACTTGTAGGTTAGGTTTCGTCATTGGTGATGATGTGGAAATTAAGTGTTCTTCCTTGCTTTGTGGGCAGTGATCTTTTGAAATTTTAACTACAACGAATAACAGACTTTATATAACACGGAAGCTTTGAGAACAGTCCCGAGAGTCATTTATTCAGATGATACGAGCTACAGATTTTAATCTTTCTTGAACAGAAACAGCGTTGTTTAAAGTAATAGGCACTTAAGCTAACTTAAACTGTACTGAATATCCTACAGTCGTATCACTACTGAATGGCTTGAATGTCAGCATATCGCACGTGAATTCTTTTATTATTTATCATAATGTGTAAAACTTTGCCGCGAGTTTGGTTAAAAAGAAAGATAAACTTTAAGAAGAGAAACGTAGAATAGGAAGAATCCCAAAGAAACAAAAAGAAATACGTTGAAAATTATATGCACGTTGAGCTGGAAAGGAAAGGAGACCGCATTGCCACGCCTTCCCTGTTTATTGCCGTCAAGAGCCTTCCATTCCTCTGAAGCAGGGAATGGTTGCGAAGAGGAGTGATACGAACTGTAGAGAACGTAGCATCTTTCTAGCCCCTCATCTGAAGCTGGAACGTGGATCTAGCAAGCATCTACAGCACAAATACTCACGCAAAGTATAGATCTATCATCTCTGCAGAAAACTTACGAAGACGCAGAGTTCTACGTGGTATATGACGTGCCTACAGCAAAGTTAAGGCAGTCCTACGTGCGTAAAATATGGTAGTTCAGGAGCGTTGGTGTCTGGCGAAAACTCTTGGAAGTTTACTTTTTGGTCAGATTATCTGATTTACATAATAAGACAATTATGTCATTTGCAATAATTTATTTGGTAATTAAATTCCCGCTGAAACTTTAAAATATTATCTTACTAAACTCGTACTAACTTTCTCCATAACCGTAACATTAATTTAAAAGTATTAATATATTTTTTTTTTTAAATTAGTTAACTTTTTTATTTCGTTTAAAGTCTATTGCCCCTTAAGACACAATGGTAACTATAAGTACCATTAAATTTTGCCTTCGTGGTTTTTTATTATTCTCACTGTAAACAGCGTTAACCATTTTATATTTGTAATGGTGAAGAGATGTTTTCTTTGCGGTACGGACTGGATTATTCATTAGACTAGCTTTGCTTTCTAACGGTTAAGTACAGATAATAGTTATTAACGGATTAATACTTTGTTTTAAAATAACCAAACTGTTATAAAAGCTTTAATTATGGGCGGGGAAGTAAGTGATCATCTTTGTATGATTTGAGGTTTTCACAGCAGTGAGTATGAAGATTTCTGTCTTCTGGGTTGTTGCCCTGAATCGCCCTGATAATGGAGGCAGTAAAGACCTCTGAAACGTCGGTAAACGTCTACCAGACCACGGCGTAACAACCCAGAAGACAGAAATCTTAATTTATCGTCTTATTTTAACAATGCATTTTTTAGAGATTGTTTAATTTTTTTAAAATAGTGTAGTTGCGTCATATTGTGATTTATTAAATTAAAATTAAATTATTTGGTTATTCCGTCAAATGACAATGTATTTAAAATAATAATAATTAAAATAATTAAAATATCATTCTTTGTTCCATATCGAATAATCCAATTGTAAATCGATTATTCGATATGGAACAAAGAATGATATTTTAATTATTTTAATTATTTTTATTTTAAATACATTGTGATTTGACGGAATAACCAGATAATTTAATTTTGTTTAATTTTTATTAATTCTTGGGGTTTTTTTAAAACATGTCCGCATTTGTAACTTTGCATGAACTTTGGATGTTCGGAACACTGTTTGTTCATATCTCCAGAGCCATCCTGCGATTGAAATCAATAGCTGGATTACTGGGAAGTTGTGAGTCACGGTTACATGTATGTGGTGAGGACGGGATTGTCTGAACTGAAGGGATCAAACCGGACAGGTGCTTGAGGGTACAGAAAACACAAAAGCCTAAGATAACAAAATACGTCGAGACATTCATCACTGGGAGAAGACTAAGTGTGTGTTACCCTTTCGTGGATCATTTATCAGAAGTGAGGGGAGACGTAGTTTCAGGATCTAAAATCGCTTTGCCTTAGGTTAGATCTACACGCTCTTTACCACTACATGTTACAATATTTTACATTTAATTTTAGTAAAAACTTACTTAATATGAATTTTATTTTAATTTATAACCGTATTAAAATCCTAGCTATATTTCTTTTTACATTTCTAGCCCATACTTACCTTATTTTCCCCGTTAATAAATTATATATTTAATTTAATATGATAACTAACTGATATAAGTTATTCGTTAATTATTAAGTTAGTTTTATTTTAAATGATATTACTTGTTTCATCAGCGTCAAATATACGAATATTTCGCCATTAATATATTTCAACCCTGAAGGTATAGGAAGTATGATTCTTTTAAATGTTGGTTTAAACATTATTCTGAAAGTCGAGACAGCAGTTTCCTCCGAAACGTTGGTTACAGCCATAAGACAACTTATAGGACCACAATATAAAATAAAGTACAAAATATATGTTCGTTCCACATTATCATATTTATTTTGAAAGGCAAATTGGATGTGACGTTCGCTAATATAATTATTGTTATATAACAAAGTTTTGCTGTATCTTAATTTTTCTTAATATTCTACTGAAATTATTATAAACACGGTACCTAGTGAATTATTGTTAAATGTGGACATGTTTAAATATTTGTGAAGAGCTATATAAGAGATCAACGTACATCTGTACTTCAGAGGAAATTATAAATAGAATAAATTCATGTAATGTTTTTTCTAATTGAGTTCAGAATCTTTTGTCTTCCAGTCTCTTATCAAATAACGTGAAAATATTCAATCGTTTCATCTAATATTCATACAAAATCAAAGCTAAACTTTAAAAGTACATTTTAATTATTATAAATTCGGCCATAACACTGAATATAAATCTTTTGATGTATAAGATTATAAAAATGATGTGTTCTAATATATGAGAAAATTAAATATTTTTCGTTTCGTAGGTTAAATAGAGCCGTGGCCGATTATTTACCGCTCCAACGTTGGTTTCTAAAAGTTTCTTTTGTAAATATTTGTCTTGTTCTCGTTATTTTATTTCCAAAATCCACCCAAAAGAAAAATACGTCGCATTATTATCAATGGTTTAAGAATTACTCGATCTATGATATATTTGAAGAATAAATATACCAAAAGACTAATTTTTATGTGCATACGAAGTTTATAAGATAATATGAGTTTAGCTTCTCGTGGGTTTTGGTAGTTTGGTCGTGCTATAGTTTGGGTTAGCTGAACGAAAATAGGAGAAGGAAAAGAGGGCGAGACTGCTTGCCGCCCCCGGAATATCTGCAACCCTGCCTGGCTTTCTCATTGCTGTTTTGTTTTTATGAGTCTCTAGGGAAATGCGAAGCACGGCAATGAAGAAGGCGAATAGCGATAGTAGACAGAACTCTGAAGTTACACGGCCTGGTAAAACAGGCGGCTTCTACAGATCCAGGACTCGGTATTCGTCTTCCTGATTGTGGTACAGAAGGGACCAGATTACTTGCTAGCTGAGCTCACTAGAGCTGTGGATAGTTGCGCTCGGCACGGCCTGGTCGGTGCACGGAACGGCCAGGTAGAACGGGTAGACAAAAGCGTGGAGTTGCGCGCGCAGCGCTTATCACTTTCCTCTTCACCCCCGCGACGGGTCCCAACAAGTAATCTATTCCGTACGATACGTGGCACTGAAGATGTTAGGTTTTTATGGCGACTCAGTGCTATGTTAGCCATGTTTCTTTTTCAGTGGGACTGAATGTTACCGATGTTTCGCGGATACTTACTTTACTGTAGTCGATAATTACTAAGATTTATATAAAGTTTTGGGTGATGGAATTTCTGAATTTTTGTTGAATATCTCAGAATATATACGAATATCAATTAACGTTCTAGAAATTAGTAGGAGATTGACATTTACGTTTTTAGTACGATGATAAGTACATATTCTCTGGCAGATAAGAAGTTAGCGTATGAGGGTTTGGTGTGATAGTTCCAGGCATATTTTTAAAGCATTTTATTTTTCATTTTTGACAAACTAATTAGAACTGTGTAGTTTATACTGTAAACCTAGATATTTCGAAATATCAGTGTTTCACTCGTACCAAGAGAAAGTGAAAATGGATATCTAAATATGTATGTTGTTATATTTTAAAGAGAGTAAGATATCAAGTGAAATATTTAGTAAAGTTTTGAATCTCTTTGCTGTGAGTATAAACATAATCGTTTTCCGGTGTAATTACGTCATGTAGTCTGGTAGTTTATCGACGTTTCAGACTTGCATGATGTTTCCAGCAACAGGTCTACAGTTATCTTCAAAAATATTTGTACTTAAAGAACGTAAAATAACAGAAATCTGAAGAAAATTACGTAACGTGTAGATGAGTTATTTTTAATCTCCACTTCGAATTTCGTGTTTGTCAAATACAGGCAGATGCTGATGAGACAAGAAATACGTACAGTATTTCAGTGGGAAATCCTGAAATTTGGATCGAATCAGGATAGGGTCATGTTGGGAACGTCTATGACCACCGAAATGAAATTTCGAAATCCATAACATGAAGAAATTTTTTTACAAGCATATATTTTACGTATAGCTTCGTCAAGACAGAAATTTTACCGTGTAGTTAGACTTTTAATCACCAAATCATGTGGGGACAGTAAAATTATAACTTGTTTTGTAGAGCATTGGGTAATTGTCACTCTTACTTCGTATTTGAGAGATAATCGGTTTAGAAATTGTTCGATGACCAGAGAAGCTATGACTCAACATTTTACTTGATTATTATATCCTAATGGGATTACAGTGTGACAGGTGAATGCTTTTATTGAAGTTGGCACAAAGCGGTGAAGAATTTCAGTTCGTGTAGCCAAAAAAAGGGGACTGTGGTACATTGGTTTATATTTCTTACTGATTATATTATCATGAGCCGGGATAGCTCAGTCAGTATAGTGACTAGCTACGGGCTAGACGACCGGGGTTCGATCCCCGACGGAGGCAGAGGATTTTTCCTCTAGCCTCTGCGTCCAGACTGGCTCTGGGGCCCACCCAGCCTCCTCTACTGATGCTGACCACTCACCCCCATCTAGTGCTGGGGTCAAGGAAGAGAGGAGCTATACGTGCTCTCCCCCCAAGTGCCTACATGGCGTATAGTGGGACAAACTTTACTTTTTTTTACTGATTATATTATCAGGCTCCGTTCTCAAACTACAAATATAACAAATATAATTTTATATGTATCCTAATTTCATAAGCATTAATTTATTTAATATTCCATTATAAACACGAGTGACTGGTGTGTAGTTAATTATTTCAGACGCAGAGAGAAATGCAAATAGACAAAATGAATTTATCACTGACCTGAAATTATTAACAGACGAACTTGCTTGGTTTTATTTCACCTACAAAATATTACATAAATATCATTTCGATGTGAACTGATTGCTCTCATTTCTTCTACTGTTCCTACTGCGTGTTTTAATAACTAATTTGCATTGAATGTGCCGATTATATGAACTGGGTTATCTAATTACAATTGGCTGATCAATGTTCGCATTGTCACCTCACCAGATAGTGGAATTCGCTTTAATATATTACGTATTGATAAATTAGAATTACATTGAATACTTTTATATCGGAGTATTGTTTAATTGCGTTTAGTAACAAATGTGTGTAACGTAGACAGGTAATTACTATGTAATAATGAAATTTATAGTTTTATGTTCTGTTCAGTGTGTTTGATAAATTCGAAAATTCCTGCTTTGAATCCCGTGGTTAAAGTATTTTAGATCTGATTTAACAGCGTTTTCTTACGTCGTCATGACACGATTTGACAGAATGTCTGTCTGGCGTCTCTGATAATATAGCTCGCTTATACAAAAGAAAAAATGTCGTAATTTTAAGGTGAAACAAAACTGTAGGTACAATTATATTTCTGTAAGTATTATTTTGATTTTTTTATTACCGTTACTAAGTATTTGTACATCGTCAATATATATTGATTTATTATATGTTCTTATATAAGAATTTTGTCCTGCATTCTGACGAAGATAAATAACTTATCTTTCGTTTTCTTTTGTTTAATTTTAAGCAAGCCTTCTTCCTAGCGTATAATACAGCGTCCATGTTTTTTTTTCTTTTTAGTATTTATGTTATTGTTTAAATTAAAATTATTTGATTTAATTTTCGTGTATATTGTTTATTGTTTAAATCTTGTCCGTCTAATTACAATAGATTCTTATTAAATATTAAAATATTACAATAATTAACATTTAAAATATTTAAAATATTAAATGATGTTCTTTATCGAAATATTCGATTTTCATTAGACCATCATTTTTCACGACATGTTTCAGTGCCTAAAAGAACTATCTTCAGGTGTATATAATTATATAAAGAACATCGTTTGATATCTGATAAACATCTGATAAAAAAATGTACGCTAAAATAATTTATAGAAATTGTATTTAAGTTATTATTGATTTGAATCTTTATATAATTATATACACCTGAAGATAGTTCTTTTAGGAACTGAAACATGTCGTGAAAAATGATGGTCTAATGTAAATCGAATATTTCGATAAAGAACATCATTTAATATTTTAAATGTTAATTATTGTAATATTTTAATATTTAATAAGAATCTATTGTGATTAGACGCACAAGATTTAAACAATATATATTTATTATATCACAATATGACGCAACTTTACTATCTCATTAATTTTCGTGGTTCTGTTAAAGTTACTAATTTGACACTGTTTTGTTAGAGTAACTCATACACCAAAATCCATTTTCATGACCCATTTTGGGAATCGATTTGCAGGTTTTTTATCTATGGGGTTCTTTTTCTGAGTCCACTTCCTTCAGATTTTCAGATCTGTATCATGAGTGTCCTTCACAAGTACGTGCTCCACTAAAATGCAGCAGGTTTTTAGGTCACTATTCGTTGCACCCTGTACTGGACACCGCGGTCGAAAAGTTACCATTTCATTTTTTTACCTTCAGGGACTCTGGTTATGAATTTTGCACTCACATGTTTCCAGCTCTTGGTGTGTCCTTGAAGGACGATTCTGGTACAACACTACCTATTTTAAAACAAGAAAATTCACTATCCGTAATTCTAGTTTTCCTATTATTCCACTTTCAAAACATATGTAACTGAAATAGTGTCGTTAAATAACCATAAAATGTGTAAATAAATATTAAATATCGTATAGATTTCGATGGTCTTTAATTTTTATCAAATAATATTAAATAGACGCTGAGTAGAAATTTTTAGACAACAAACATAATTTCCATGTTACAAGATGATATTGGAGATTTATATTTATTCTATTTTGAATTAAATCTAAAGCTTATTGTGTAAAAAAATTTAAATATCGTATAAATTTCGTTTGTCTTTAATTTTTATCAAATAATACTAAATAGACGCTAAGTAGAAATTTTTAGACAAACAATATCCATGTTAGATGATATTGGAGATTTATATTTATTCTACTTTGAATTAAATCTAAAGCTTATTGTGTAGATAAATATTAAATACCGTATAGATTTCGTTTGTCTTTAATTCTTATCAAATAATATTAAATATACGCTGAGTAGAAATTATTGGACAATAAACATAATTTCCATGTTAAGTGATGATATTGGAGATTTATATTTATTCTATTTTGAATTAAATCTAAAGCTTATTTACCATCGTACTCATTACAAAAATTCTTCCACTTATCCGTCTAATCCATAGTAGTAAACACATTGCAATTCATAGTCACTTTAAATAGTAAAAAAATAAACCTATATTTTCAGTACGAGAAGGCAGATTTTTTCCATTTGCCTTGCGTATTTACACAGTCTCATTCTGTATGCAACACGCAACCAAAGTGTGCTGGGGCTAAGTCGATTTTGGCGACTAAGAATTCGTGATCGCTTTTTGGGAAAGACGAAGTCTACCAGTCGCTGAAGTTGTGTGAAGTGGTTTCTTTGTAACCGAGGCACGTCCCTTATTTGCGGATGTCGTAGAAAGTGCCCACATGCCCAGGGATTTGCGAATATATTCAATAAGTACTCGCAGAAGAGACTTAAACTTTTGGATTGGGAAACACTGCTTTCCCATGAAATGACTTTTGCCAGGCCTAATAATTCTATCATGCCTCCTCGAAATAAAGCTATTTTTTAACAAAATTTAAGGCAAAACATAATCACGAAATTAAATGACAAGTAGCTGGGTAAACGTATCAATATTTTATCCAGGATTAGGAAGTAACTTGGATAATCGTCTGATATTTCGTTGTTAATTAAATTTTAATAATGTTTTGAATATGATATATGTACCCTAAGTAAAGTAAAGCTGTCACACTATACGCCATGTAGGCGCTTGGGGGGAGAGATTTATAGCTCCTACTCATTCTTGACATCAGCAATAGATGGGGGTGACCTAAGAGTGGCGAATTAAGAGAATAAGATGGCTGACTTTTGAATTATTGGGCGTGTCGACGGTAGACGTTAAACGACGTTGAACATCATCAGGGCCGGGAGAAATTTTAGGAATTATTTTTCGTATAAAGTTTCTACAGTGTCAATAAATACATTAAGAAAAAATAACTGTATGAGCTTGTAATAAATTGTAGAACGGACTTGTACAAAAATAAATTTAAATGAAATACGCAATGGGTTTTACAAATTTATACTGTGTCATGGGGCATTGTTTACTGAACGTATATTCACAGTACTCTGAGGGTTCAGAACGGCGTCTGCAGTGCATTTGACTACAGAGAGGGAATAGCTAGGGTCTGAGTGTCTGGTATCGATTCATTTTATTGACTTTCACTGTACCACGTCTGTCTTTCTATGCAACAAATGGCATATCGATAAAATCTTCTTTCTTCCAACATCCGTCACTTCTTCGTCATTTTTTTTTTTCGTATATAAAAATTTGAAAGTCTATAAACTTTTGCATACACAGCCCGACCTGAACCTTTCGTCGACGTAGATAAATAATAACAGTCTTGAAGGGATGATAAAATATCCTGGAACAATGTTATTGTGGAGAAATTCATCAAAGGCTGTGTGTGAAATATGAATTTTCTTTTGGCATTGTGGTTAAAGTTTTGAACGCAATATTTCTCTGAATATTCTATTAAAGTTAGAGAAGATTCTGACAGTATACGGTCTGTTCATTGGTACAGTAGCACGCTACAAAGTATATGTAACTGAAACAGTGTCGTTAAATAATCAGAAATTCTATAAATGAATATTATATAACGTATAGATTTTGTTTGTGTTTAATTTTTATCAAATAATTTAAAATAACACCTGATATTCAATTTAAAAGTAATTGAATTCTTTTTTATAAAATATTAAACGTAATTAAACGCATGTAATAATGAAATGTGTAGAATATTAGCTAAATAAACGTTCTTCTGTGCAAATAAATTTATATAAATTTATAACATTGATTATTACTCATACAGAGTGTAAAAATCAATTGTATGAGTTGATTCGGGTGTGTGTTAGAGAATTTCAGTCGGAAAACCTGAAAGGAAGAGAACACTTGGTAGACCTAAGCGCAGATGGAAGAAAAATTTAAAACGGATCTTAAAGAAATAGAATTTAAGGAATGTTGACCTGAATTAATAACTTATTCCACTAAGATTCAACCGTACTCAGGTCAGTGTCAGATCGCGTAGAGATTCTAAAGCTTGGCGAGAAATTCAAAACAGCTGATGTCAGGAAAGTTCAGTTCTTACATTCACACTAGAGAGAGCGACTTTTAAATTGTTGCATTAGATCTGCTATGATGACACTTGTAGACTTAACACGTGACAACGAGAAAAGAAGTCCTTGTGAACGAAGTTATCCTTTTTACAACCCTTCCTCTCCTGAAACCCTTGTACTCACCCTCTCAAAATTCTCCTCCCATCTCGTCTCTCTTCCTACGTTAAGGGTTCTAAAGGATAAGTGCATGTAAACAAACTAGACCAGAGATGGAGAATGTAAAGTGTCTGTGGGCCTCTTTAAGTCTTGATCTTATCTCATATCTACTGTTCGTAGAAATTCTACTTCCTGGCGTTTAATATTGTTGTATAAATCAACACAGATTCTAATCTTTTACAAATTTTGAGTTTCTGCATGCATCTGTATATATTTATTTATTTAGTTATTTATAGACAATTTTGGAGACTAAATTTCGGAAATGCTTGTTACTTCTCAGGTCAAAATATTTTGTCTTCCCGTCTGATTTCTAAGAACCTGAAAATTAAAGTATACAAAACAATAATATTGCCTGTTGTTTTGTATGGGTGCGAAACATGGTCTCTCACTCAGAGGGAGGAACACAGATTGCAGGTGTTTGAGAATCGGGTGTTGAGGAGGATATTTGGGCCTAAGAGGGAAGACGATGGGGCATGGAGAAAACTGCATAATGATGAGCTTAAAAATCTGTACTGCTCCCCCAGTATTGTCAGGGTGATTAAGTCGAGAAGAATGAGATGGGCGGGACATATAGCGCGCATGAATGGGACAAGAGATGTGCACCGGGTATTGGTTGGGAAGCCTGAGGGGAAGAGACCTCTGGAGAGACCTAGACGTAGATGGGAGGATAATGTCAGGCGGGATCTATGGGAGATAGGAGTTGAAGGAAACTGGATTTTGTTGGCCCAGGACAGGGTCCGGTGGAGGGCTTTGGTTAATTCGGTGATGAACCTTCGGGTTCGGTAAGCCATCTAGTTAGTTAGTTAAGACGAACTAAGTAAAATATTAATTAAGCTTTACGTGGTTTTGTAAAACTGTATGTCTTGTTTCTTACTCTGCATAAATAAACCGAACATTAAATATATATAAAACAGGGAAGTAAACAAAGTTCCATAAGAATCGTTGTTCTCATACGTCTTCGTCATTACAACGCAGAAAAATATTAAATGATTAATTATATACAAAAATTAATATAATCTACTTTCTCGCCCGCAAGAAAACATCACGTCTCAACTAACACCACGTCATTTGGAGTTTGAAGTAAAAGTATTTAAAGGGGACATTCAAAGACTTGATGGGCGATGTCCGAGAACAAAAGTTATAATTTATATGACATACACGATACAAAGCAATCTAAATCATTTCCACGACTTTATTTATGCTATATAAATTGATCTCGATCTTGTTTTCATAGTAAATAATTATACAAAAATTTATTAATCTTCCCTTAGCAATGCAATGAACAACTTAACTGAGACCTTTCTCCTGGACCCTAGAAATTATTCACTTTCTCTGATACTTTCTCTCGGTTGCTTCAGAATGGGCACATATCTGCAAAACACTGTAATACAACATACATTATAACTTTAAAGGAGTTCGACTAATTACAAGATACACCACGTAATTAATTATTACAGCAACGGAAATGTATACAAACGTGTGCCATGTGTTTATTACGCGATGTTAGGTGAGGTTTCGGAATCTCACGGCGGCGAATATGAAGAAGGCTGTCTTGTGGGATGCCGACGTTTCAGAAGAGCTTACTGCCTCCATCGTCAGGATGATAAACACCAGATAACATGGCGCAATATCAGAGAGGAAACTCACCTTTAAATTCACCGCCGTGAGAACCTTAAGTCTTACCAGATGTAAAGTAAAATTGCCAAATTTATCAATGAAACCGACCTCTAAAAAATTCCCTGAAAAGGCTATTTGGGAAGCCTGAGGGGAAGAGACCGCTGGGGAGACCTAGACGTAGATGGGAGGATAATCTCAGGCGGGATCTATGGGAGATGGGAGTTGAAGGAGACTGGATTTTGTTGGCCCAGGACAGGGTCCGGTGGAGGGCTTTGGTTAATTCGGTGATGAACCTTCGGGTTAGGCAAGCCATCTATTTATATATGTATTTATTTATAAATGTATTTTTATTCAATAATTTATTCCCTGTGCTGATTATGGTCCCCAAATTTGGTCTTAGTCTTTCGACTGGTCCATGGACAAGAAGTTCTTTTGTGTGTAATTTCTTCTTTCTTTTATGTTATCTGACCATATTTTATAACACCGCGAATTTATTTTCTATTGGTTCATGACCAGTTCTAAAATACTAATAATTTTTTCTTCTCTGCGGTATGATACGTGTACCTCGCTGTGCGTCTCGTGTGTTTTATCTTGGCTGTCTGCGGTCTTTGTATAAACATTTGTTTAATTTGCCAGATTTTATAGTCACGTGGAAGTGATGAGATAATTAAAATATCATATAAATTCATTGAGTCTAAGGATGCGAGTTGAATGCCAATAAACTTATTTCAAATTTCCTGTAAAATTCCGACTGTGTAAGGCAGCTCTGTAAGGAAATTCTATCTCTGACGTCTCGGTCATGACCCCTACCCAATATCAGGGGGGGGGGGAAGTTGGGGGGGGGGGGGGGGGGGAAGTTTAAGGCGAGTCTTGCACGCCATAAAATTGGCATCATTTTGCTAAGGTAAGAGATCGTAACAAAGAACACGAAGCAGATATGGCTATTACCTTTAGTGAAAGCTGAAAGCAACTTTTCTGGAGAAGGGATAACTCTAAAGGCAAACTCTGGACTTCCAGGCTGTTTTTTCCTGAAAGGGACTAATACTTTTTAAAAATTAATTTATTTCAAATACTTAATTATTCATGCATCAGACATTATATGAATAATAAATGTGTTGTATATTTTGATTACGCTTTTCTGGGGTGTAACGATGTCGTATAGCCTTCTAAAATGTTATTTCGTGACCATCCAGAAGAAACTATGACGTCACAACTCAGAAAAAAAGTCGTCAGAATCTCATATCACAAACAAAATTTATTAATGACAATGTTGTTTTTATTTAGTTCGTCCATTACGTGTGAATGTTAGTAATTTCTTTACATGGTTTGTCACTAACTTTCAAAGCAAGAGTGTATTCAGTGAATTTATGCATAAAATTGGAATTAATTTCTGAAAATTTCCTTTATGATACGTTGTTGGCCTCGTTTTAGAGTGTTTTGTAACATGAGGCACATTCAACTTTATGGTGTACTAGCAAAAACCATCCTCGTATGCTTCAATTACCTTTGTATATGTGAAGCGACACCTGGTGGCTACATTGTCTTCGGTATTAATCGTGGTAAAGTTTACCTGGAAATCTACACTATCTGAAGACCGGAGTTCGTACAAAAATTATTTGTACATTTAGAGTTACGCGAAGTGGCTTTTTTATAACTTAACCATCTGCCTTGGCAAGAAACTGCAAATATAAAATTCAAAAAAATTGTCTTCTTTCACAGAGATGTTGCCCCTGGAAAGTAAAATTTTTATAACACTTAAATTTTGTTTGTAAACAGAACAGCGACATAAAATGTATTCATATGTGCACTCCAAATTTTTCTGATTTCTAATAAGATACTTGGTGATAAGTATAAAAATCTATTACGCACTTATATAGACTCACGCAAAGTTACGTTCTTTTGGAAATATATTTTTTTTTAAATTTATTGAAAAGTCATGTTTAAATTACTGTAGGTTCATGAACTGCAACCAAGTTCCAGTGGGTGCCTCCAGACACGAGACAGTACAGTTAAAAACTACGGAGAATTGAACCGCATTTTGAAACGAATCTGATAAACCGGATTATGAAGTTAATGCGAATGACAGAAGTTTCTGTAGACCTTGGGGGCCTAGGATTGTGATGATAAGAGTTTGGGAGGTTGGGAGACAGTGGGGGACAGACCAGCTCGCACGTAGGGGTGGACTCGGTTCTAAAACATTCCCCACCACTCACTTCCCCTCTCTCTGGTGCTGTGGACTGTAATGCGACGCGCAGTTGGAAACACTGTATTATTTCTGCAAGCTAATTCAGGGAAGTTTTATGTTGTGAATGTAAAATTTGTCTATCGCTCCAAAGAAAGATAATCGATTTGGGGTGTCTGAAAGCAAATTTCTGAGTAGAGATGAAGTTTTGGAAGACTGCAAAATACTAGCAGAGATTTGTGGAATTCTTTGTCCAATTTCTCGTCACCAGAGATGAAGTAGGATGATATTACCTATGACCCTTAATATAAATGTTAAATAATTGAAAGGAATATAAAATATTAGTGGAAGAATTTCAAGGGGATATATCTCTTGGGAGATAGGTACAGATGGGCATTATTTATTATTTATTTAGTGTTCTGTCTGACGACAGGTCCATATGAACAGGATCCTTCCATCCTTTTCTCGGACTGGGACCTGTTCATATACGTTCTTGGCAGATGATCCACAAGTGGTTTGCCATTGCCTTCTTCTGTGTGTGAATGGAGTAATTGTTGGGATGCCACGGAGAAACCGGGGAAGAAGCCCCCGGAGGAAAACTCCGTGTTGCCTAGACCACGGCCTTGCCTAACAAAAGTTATAAATTCGGGCACCGCCGGGAATCGAATCCGAGACCCCAGGATTATAAGGCCAGCGTTCTAACCGCTAGACCACCGTGGCGGTCACACAGATAGGCATACGATGCTGAAAATTTAATATTTGACTAAAGTTATCAACATTTTTTAAATACATTACTTTCCTTTTTCTTTCACAGATATTAAACAATAGTATTATAAATATCTGTAAGTGATAGTATTTTCGATATGCATTCAAGGTATAAGCGTTGTGTTTAGGTGCAATTAAGCCTTTGTTTTATCAAACATTTGATTGTAGGTTTGTGGATTATATAATATAAGCTGCACACAAAGTGGGTAACTAATTACTAATGTCTTGTAATTGTGCGTTGATATTTTTAATCGAATTTACGCTATTAACACATTCGAATAATCGGATTATGAAGTGTGTATTTTTGAACAGTATATTGTAATGATACAGTAAATGAGATTCTGCTAACAATAAATTATGATAGAAATAATCTGCATGCGTCATGTAACAGGTTAACCATCAATAAATTTTATAGTAGTTTAAATGCCCCAAATTATTAATTCAGTGAGCGGTTATAGTCTGTGGTTTGGTGTATAAATCGAATGTATTTTAGTACCATTATTATGTATCACATTAACGCGGGATCAACGAACCCAAAATGTTTCATAACGAAATATTTAATTCGTATTTTATGAGGTTTTTCAATCATGTTCTATTATCATTAGTAAAACTTCTTAAGTGCTAATGGATCATAACAAGGATAAGGAATATAAGAGAATTTTCAAGTGCCTTATTAAATTTCCACGAGAAATTTAAAGTAAGTTTTAAAATCTGTTAGTAAATAAATTATATGCCAAGCTTTTACATCTAATTATTAAAAATATAGGTTACAATTATTCTTTATCCTACTCGTCTCGCAAAAGTCGTTTTGTCGCCATGAAGATGGCAGTTTTTTTTCAGATATTGCGCCGTATAGTCTGGTATAAATAGAATAGTATTACAGAGGTTCTTACTGATTCAAAACTGAGTACGCATTGGCCTCGTGTTGGATATAGAGCGGAACAATTATAAAAAATGTCATCTTTATATTCATAGCCGTGATGACCTGAAATTTCACTTTTTATATCGTGACCTCCAACCAGAATGTTGTATGTACAGTTATTTCTCAATTCCTCAATCTGTGATAGCTGTAAAACCTATGGTGTTGAAAAGGGATCGTTAAATAGCTCAAATCATCCGTGCTGTATCACACATTCATCTTAAATTGGCTTGTATCATCGAATGTAACTTATTGAAACGAAGATGACTCCTAAGAAATTTGTAGAGATTTATATAAGAAAATTATGTACCAGAAGTTATAAATTGCAACGTTAAACATTAGTCATGGTTTAGGGCTTGAAACCAAAATTCTAATGAGGTATATTTATATCTCAGGTGTGCGTTATATCAGGGAATCATATAATGATATCGTAATTTCTTTATATATATTTCTGTAAAACTTTTCCGAGTATTGAAATTACGTGTTTGATCTGCAGCTACGTTGGTATAAACCAATCATTTGAGAGCTAACGTAGCCCTGATGTTCGGAATAGTCGATGTCTTTGCAGAACTTCGAAATATTATTCCATTACAAACATTTCCCTGGGTCTTCAAATTCGACCAAGTAGTTGGGCTGTGTGACGATTTGATTAGGTGATAAGGGTGATTTAAGGGTAAGGTGGATGTGAACAGATGATCTTCTAAGTTCGGATCAACTCTCGGTAACAGAAATTTGAATTCACAACTTTTCGTGAGAGGATTGGTTTAACTAAAGTTGAGATATTAATTACAGGATAAATATTCTTGATTTGTTGGTGAGGGTTCTATGAAGTTTTGTAAAACGATGTGAGAAACTATATTAAATTTCCCGTTTTCGTGTTACTTTAATTAATATAAGCATGAGAACTTTAGTCAACCACACGCGAATGAAGGCGTACACATGCGCACTGAAGCCTGACTGACGTCATCTGTTCTTCTAGTAGTAAATCCACTATAACTTCGCTGGTGACTTTCAGTAAAGGATAATCAGATTTTTACATTTTAATATAAAATTTGCACTGGTCTTACTTGTGATAAACGAAGCACTCAAAAATAAATTAATGTCGTGGTATTGACAGTATTTATTCACGATAAAATTTTATTATAAAATGCATATTAAATATGCGTATGTGTCGAATGTTAGCGGCAGAATTAGGAATAATTAAATGTTAATGCCTGTGAATATTATGTTTCATTCGGAGTAGAATTTTTAGTTAGAAGAATATAGAAAATCACAATGTAATTTAAGGTATAGAACGTTGGGAGTTTAAAACTATCGATGTAAATACAGTTCTTTGATATAAGAGCCGCTGGATTAATTCTCGAATCACTGTTTAACATCGTTATAGTCGATATCCGTTGTCACTAACAGTTCTGTGGCCTGAGGTCGATTCAGGAATCAACAAAGTAGTCCCTTTGAGTTTGGAATGCTTTTTCGTGCGTGCTGTTTTATGGAGTGGAAAAAGTAAATTTATTTTTTTTTAGTTTGATTTAATTCGGAGAAATCATGGAAATTGTGTTGGTTACAGTAATTTTCTACGTTCTATAATTTATTTCATATTCTTCATACAAATATGAAATAAAATAATAAAATAAATAAAATGTCATACCAAACTTAAATAAGTTTCAACCATGAAATTCCTGAGGGTGTTGTATGGGTGCGAAACATGGTCTCTCACTCAGAGGGAGGGCACAGATTGCAGGTGTTTGAGAATCGGGTGTTGAGGAGGATATTTGGGCCTAAGAGGGAAGACGATGGGGCGTGGAGAAAACTGCATAATGATGAGCTTAAAAATCTGTACTCCTCCCCCAGTATTGTGAGGGTGATTAAGTCGAGAAGAATGAGGTGGGCTAGTCATTTAGCGCGCATGAATGGGACAAGAGGTGTGCACTGGGTACTGGTTGGGAAATCTGAAGGGAAGAGACCGCTGGGGAGACCTAGACGTAGATGGGAGGATAATCTCAGGTGGGATCTATGGGAGATAGGAGTTGAAGGAGACTGTATTTTGTTGGCCCAGGACAGGGTCCGGCTGAGGGCTTTGGTTAGTTCGGTGATGAACCTTCGGGTTCGGTAAGCCATCTAGTTAGTTAGTTAGTTAGGATGAAGAAATAATTTATAGAACGTTTGTCAAAATTAAAAGAGAGCATGAATAAAGAATTAGTAAGAACAAAGTATTTTTTGAAAATGTGAGAATTAATATAAATTATTTGCTGATACCCGTCCCGCAACTGTTTATCAATACGAGTCTATCACAATCCATTTTAATATTATCCTTCCATCTACGTCTAGGTTTTTCTTCCATACTACAGTTTTAAATGCATTCATCATCCATTGCATGAGTGAAACACGACCCTAAATCTTACCCCTAACCTAATTTTATTTTAATACAACAATATTTGATGACGAATATAAACCGCGAAGCACAATATTATGAAGTTTCTTGTAACCAACTGCTACTTCCTTCCCCTTAGGTTTAAATATATTACTTTTCGTCGTGTTTTATAAAGCTCTTAACCTGTGTTACCTGCAGCCCCGAAATTAGTCAATATATTTAATAACATTGTCTCTAAACACTACGCTGCGAGTTCTAAGCTGATTTCACTCGTCCGGTCTCCGCTACTCGTGTTACAACGCTGTAAGATCTTACCGTAATCTTCAGTTATTGAATATGGCGATTATTTCTATAAGATGTGCTATAAACACTCGGGGTATTTGAGAAAGTAATTTGAATAAACATTTTCCAAGATTTTATACGTAACTTATCGGTTCTGGGGTTATTTAACGATCATATGGAAGATCAAATGTTATATAATAGGTTCTAAGATGATTATGAAAAGTTTGGTCTTAGAATATTTGGAATGAAGCTGTATTAACTTGTTTTAAAACGGTATTTCCAGAAAACTGTACTATTTAGTACGAATCACATGTAAATATAAGAACGCGGTTGTGTACAGGAATTATCATGTACGCTGTCTTATTTTTATGTAAAACTCCTGGTATGTAAAGTTAACATTCATTGGAAATCTCGTATCTGATATTAAAGGATCTAACCTAAATCTCAGAATAAAGGTTTTTTTTTACGAAACACACTACAGATGCGTGTAATATCTGTGGACAATTTCCCATGTCACAAGACGAGGTTAAATACGTCCGTAAGGATACGACTTTTGATTAGTCTTCGGCGATGGAAGATAATCCTATTGGGTGGGAGTCAGTTCCTTCAGAAATGCCGTATTACAATCCGACTACACATATTTGGCCAAGCATTCCAATTCAGCTCGGCGGAATTAATCCTACGTCTCGTAGCACAGTTCAACATTCCTGACACTAGAACGCGTGAGTGGTATGAAAATTCATGACTCGAGGGACCATTTTATAGAGCCTCTAGCCCTGTATTTAAATTCCTGATTCTATTTTCTAAAAAATTAATGACATATTCACGTAAATATCTCACGAGTATTTGACCTAAATATCGAGTGTCTGTAATTACGTGTGGAAAATGTTACTAAAAACCATTTCTTAAGATACTATCACGTCTCTGATTTTTATAACCGCGTATGTATACATGCATCTTTCTTTAAAATGTAAAATAACGTCTGGTTGTTGTGTCATTATTTAGAAGACAATGAAATACGAGCTGTAAAATACACGTCATAATTTGTAGTTTTGTCAACATCAGATATGAGACAGACTGTAATAAATCCTTGGGGTCTCATAAAATGACGGGTGTCTCTTGAACAGCTGTACGTCTCAGGAAGAATTTGCAACATTGCATTTGTCAGCTGTTTGAAAAAAGACTTACGAACTGAAGATATCTGTGTTCTGGGTTGTTGCGTCATGTAGTCTTACAGGATTTTACCGACGTTTCAGAGGTCCTTACTGCCACCATCATCAGGGCGATGAGGTCATGATGGAGACAGTAATGACCTCTGAAACTCTGGTAAACTTCTACCAGACAACCCAAAAGCCAGTCATATTGAGACTCACCGCCTTGAAAACCTCAAATACTACACGTTATGAAGTAATATTCAGGTTGATTATAATTCCAAGCAGGACCGTGTTTTAGTTTGAAGTCACGCCAAGAATTTCCTATAAAGGTATGACGGCAAACGCTTTGTTGGCGAGATATGGCAACACCGCGTAGCAGAGAATACGCATCGACCCGATACGCTGTGATGTTTTGCTTCGTTCGTGGGTTCATAGGAGTTCGCTCCTGTAACTGAATCACGAAGGTTATTATTGTGGGATAATTCTTTCGACGTATTAATGGCATATTGCTGGTGTATGAATAAGTTCAGAGTAAGTATTTAGTCAGAAGGCCTTCTGTTACATTTTGAAACGATGAATTACCTCAAACAGTGGAATATGTGCAGTTAAATATGCAACAGACTTTGTTGTTTTCGCATTACGAAGTAAGAAATCGGACTCTCCCTGTGGCCACCGCGGTCGCCCGAACTCACTCGCTGATTTATATCTATGGGGCAAAGACAAGGGCATAGTTTGATCTAAAAGTGTCGACGCTAAAGATGAGTTATAGATTCAAGCAGCTGATAATATCGGTAAGACAAATGTCTGATATTTTTTCAGAGTGCAGGAAATTCGTGGTGTGAATCTGACGGGGAGAATTTTCGGCGCGTTCTGTAAATAATTTGTAAACATTAAAACTTTTCTGAAACAAAGTGAAACAAAACAAAGTAAAATGGCGGAGAAGTTGGTGGATATTTTTCAGCGTCTGTTTTAAACCTATTCTGTAAGTACTTCCAATCAAAAAATTAATAATTTCTATTCTTTTATGTTCTAATTAGGGTCGAATTTCAAATGGATAACATGTATTGTCATATCATAATTAACGGAATGGTTAATATATTTTCTCGCTCACAGTTATGAGATATTGATTAGATACAATGCCAGTGAATTTTCGTATATTTTCCAGGTTTAACCATTATAATTTTCGTATTGTATGTCGTCGTATAATGACCTATTTAACCTCACTTATCATCACTGTACTGTTAAGGATAATGTTGTAATATATCTCCCGTCCACCATAAACATTGCTAGAAATAACGTAACAGAATGAAGGCTTGTTTGTCAGTAACTGAGACAGAGTGAACTGGGTAAATTTATGTTTGTGGGAAGTAGGGACCAGTAGACCACATTCATTGGGGGGGGGGGGGGGACAGCGATGTGCTGTGGTTGTGTTCCGTCTAGCTACAAGAGAACCAGATGGCACATGGTCACGTGGTATACAGTTTCGATGGAAAGTATCGACTCACTATCGATATTTTGTATCTCGTAGGGTAATTTTTATAATTCTATCGTAATTACTGTGTACAGGAAGATTTATCTTCTGATGGATTTATACTCTACATAGGTTGAATTTTCTCGTGCCAGAAAAGGATATATGGATAAATAGAAATATATATTTACACGCAATAGAATTTATTTTTTACGTAAACATAAAAAATGTAGGTCTTAAACAATAATCTTATATGCAGTAATGAATTCAGCCACATCGATCTAGTTCTTATCTTAAATTATATCTCTCTACTATTAATGTGGTACCATCCTATTTGTGACTAGATATCCCCATATTCGTAACACCACTTTATTTAACCTTTACGTAATTGTATTATTTATTCTGTGTGAAATAGATGACTATTGTTCAGCGTCCATTACCGAAAAGTATAAATTATGATGTGTGTTCCTTATCGTACACATTCAGATAATTGATCGATTTCCGGTTGTCAGAACCAGTTACATGATTTTGAATACCATCCGGACCTAAATACATCAAGTAATCAAATCATCATGCAGTTGTTAGGAAATTTGTACTGCTTTTGATTTCCGTTGTAACATGACATCCAAAATATTCGTTTGAACTTGTCTCTCTGTGGCAAAGCGATTCGGTATTTTTTTGCCGAATTTATCAAATTTAATTCAAGCTGATTTTTTTGGCTTACTACCAGGATATCCTCAGATTTGCTATTTAAGAATTTACATATTAATATATAAAAAACATTGTTTTTAAATATATTTTCTATGGGTGTAAAACGTCCAGATGGGAGGATAATCTCAGGCGGGATCTATGGGAGATAGGAGTTGAAGGAGACTGGATTTTGTTGGCCCAGGACAGGGTCCGGTGGAGGGCTTTGGTTAATTCGGTGATGAACCTTCGGGTTCCGTAAGCCATCT
>NW_019059879.1:590185-600929 GCF_000696155.1 Zootermopsis nevadensis | reverse complement strand
ATCATTTAATATTTTAAATATTTTAAATGTTAATTATTGTAATATTTTATTATTTAATAAGAATTTATTGTGATTAGACGGACAAGATTTAATATATACTTATTACATCACAATATGACGCAACTTTACTATCTTACGTATAACAGATTATACCGGAATTAATTTCGTCTCAGAATATACAAAGAACGTAGTTTATAAATGTAAATGAATAAGAGCTTATTCACAGAGATTAAATGTTAACACAGTTTGTTATAATAATGTTTACGTTATTTTATTTAAGTTGTGTAAGAGGGTTAAGCATAGTTCCTTGCCACGATTTCATGTATCATCCTTGTCTGTTCCCACTTTTAAGTGTAATTCCTTTGTTTTTACTTATTAAAGTGTTTTGTTGTATAACTTCACTGCACTGAAGGGTTTATATAAATACGCTCCTAACACAATGTTCCCAGTTACATGTTTGCAGTAATTCCCGAGCTGTGCCTGAGACGGATTATTGTTAATGTTATTTCAGTCACTTAATTCTCATCAAGAATATTATGAAAACAAATATAGAAACACGCAAAAGACTGCCAATGTAGAAAGCATTTGGAAAACGTCTAAATATAAACTGAGATTTCACAGATTGATTAATTATCCGTCTGTAAACATAAATGTTATAAATGTAAGGCGAAATACACGCATTTATACGTTTTAATAACCTAAAGATGTATGTTGTTTATTATTAAACTAATTACCATATTTTCGTGTGGATGTCTGATTGGAAGACTTATTTAGTAGCTCAGAGATGAAATATTTCACTGAGTAAATAGTGGTTCCTTCTTTATGTGTTTATATTTAGCTTTTTTGGTCTTAGAATAATATAATTTATAAATTTGTTATTAACTTTAAATTTTTATCGTAATTTTACGTACACTTTAAAATTATCTCGTAACCGTATTACTATTTATTATTTTAGTTTTTAATAATGAGGAAATCATTTTACATAAGTACACGGATAAATGTAAAACTTTGAGCGTGTTAGAAGGAGTTCTTTAGAATTATGCTAAGCGAAGTAGTTTCAGGCTACAATACGGCCAAATAATTGTTAAGAAAATGTATAGAATCTAGAATTTGAGGCACTTTTCGTCTAATTTCTCCTATCTAATCCCGTGTAAAAGACGGAAAGTTTCAGTTAACATTTAAGTGTGCAGTAAGTGTAAACGTTAGACTTGGTAGAATTTTCAAGAACTATTTATTACGAATACGAAGTTTAATTACATTTTGCATGCAGAATAACACAGCAAGTGATTCTAGCCATGTTGATGCGTGCTGTAAGCAGATACGGGCTTAATTTACTTTTAGACATCCTGCTAGATAGTTGAATGTACCTTAAGGACCTTTCTTGATAAAGTATTATCACTGTTTGTTCGGAGCACGAGAAGGTCTCTAATTTGAGGACCTTTCTTGATAAAGTATTATCACCGGTTGTTCGGAGCACGAGAAGGTCTCTGTTTTCTTTTAAGGTAATTGTTGATTGTACGTATTTATTGATGTACGAAAGGAGTTTGGAAATGTAATGTGTTGTTGGATGGTTAATATTAAAATGGTTCTTTTTTATGAAGTATTATGTATTTTAAAGTGTACTGGATCACATGTAGGTGAATATTATTTATACTATATAACAAACTGGAGGTGTTGTGATATATGAATTTCTTAACGTAAGATATGAATATTGAATTATATATTTTATACATTTTAACTGTTTATATTGTAGTAAAAGTATGCCGAATTTTAAGGAATATATTTGTCGAAATTATATTTTATTTGTTTTTCACTGGCATCTTGTAATTGTTTTAATATTTTGTTAGAGTTTACTACGAATATGTTTCACTTTAGAACTCGCCTTGGGTTAATGTCACAGGAATAAATGTTAAGTCGATGTTGGCGTACATGGCAATGTTTTACGTCACGTGCCACAATATCTGTTAGGCAGAACGGGCCATAAAACGAAGTAAAATAATAGATTTTCGATACATACAGAATTTTAGTATCTTTGTGTGATATAAAATAAAATATGGCATCAGTATAAAACAGATTTATTTAATGTAATCGGAATTCGATATAAATTAAATGCATTATTTCATATTATAATTCTGTCGTTTGGTTTACTAATAAAATAATAAGTAGTAAGAATCGATTAATGAATCATATGTTGACGAGTTACGTTTATGTTTTTGGATCGATTTCAATCTGTTTTATGTTTATGTGCGTATTGTATGTAAGATATGTTTTAATTTCAAATGGGAGTAATTATAATTCAGAATTTGATAAGAACGTATATGCAGAATCCACGTTTTCCGGTACGGATTACGATTTTTTCAGCATTGTTTCAAAACGAAAATGTCCTGAGACATTTTTATACCGACGGAAGACAATTTTCCTCAGAATATCGAAAGAAGTACTTATTAATTCTTGCAAGGTGATTTTTATATCATTCTCAAAAACCAGTTAGTTAATATGTACATAATCTTAAAAAATAAAACTTTTCGATATTTTGACCAAACATAGAGAAAGAACATAAAGACAATTTATCGTAAAGTAGTTATTAAGCATAGGGATACTGAGGTGGAAGCTATGCACGAAATTTTGGTTCAAGGAATTTGAAATAACAGTTAAAGTTTGAAAATTAAAGGAGCGGATTTTGAAATGAGCACGGATAAGAGATACCAAGTTCTAAAAACTTTTGGGAAAAGACGAAGAAACGAAGTGATTTCCTTTAAGTACGCGTCGAATTCTCCACTCAAGACACTTCAGACAAGTCATTATCTTGCTGCTCATTTACTAGAACTACAAAAACTACTATAAAATATTTTAAAGAGGTCATTAAGACAGAAGGACTGAGAATTTTATATTTAACAAGAAAATTGCTTGAAACTGGATTATCTAAATTTTCCTTTTTCGAAACCGGTATTTTTTGTTTGGGAATCGATTAGTGACGATTGGTAGGGATTGTACACGTCAAATTAATAAGCAGTATTAAATTTAATTTTGTATGAGAATTGCTAATTAAGCAGTTTTACATCGCATATATTGATATTCGCTTTATATATTTCTTTATATTTGCCACTAATGTAATAAAAAGCTTGGAAACGTCTTTGACAGACCGACAGTCAGAAAAATAAGGAATTTCGAAAATTTTAAGTTTTATATAAGAAAATCACACAGTTTCCATGTACTTCACTCAGTTTTCATTGCTTCACCAAATACTTTTTAATGCATAATGCGATCTATTTTGTGTTTAAAGCACTTATTACCGTGATTTGTTGTTGTAATAAATTACAGAAATTTAGATATATCGCCTTGTTCCGTGTTTATAATATGGACTTAAAACAAATAAGGATAATTTAGTGTCAGTTTATTGTTGTGTACCAAATTTCACGTATTAATATAGACGTTACAATGGTATTTTCTTTACATTTTATGTAGTTTATTAAAGATGTTTTTAGAAGATTAATCTAAAGGTATCATTATTTATAGATATTAAATAAGAGTTTAATAAATACGTATGAATGATATATAACTAATGGCTTTATTTCGGTATAGTTTATTTTGCGATAATATAAAGCGAAGTGCAGAGTGCTTTAACGTGTTATTTATAGGCGGGTAAATCATTTTGTATTGTTCGATATGCTACATACGTAATATTTTGTTTCAGATCGACTCTCATGGGATTCGATTTAAATAGAACATGGCATCAGATATCACGTTGGGGTCACCCCACCTTATATGCTGTCCAGGCAATGGTAGTCGGGCTAGACCAGAGCAAGGTAAGCGCTCTTTAAGGACATAAAATAGCAATATCGCATTTCATTTTATCATAATCTTAGAATGAAATATGTTACAAGATAGTTTCTTTAATTCATTTTATGTACTTCGTACAGTGACTTAGGAAACTTAGAACGTTTACTTTAGCCTACGTGAATAACTTCTTTCTAGAACCATGCTCATAGTCTGACGTTATTAAAGATAGAACGTTTCGAGATATCGATCTGTACTCGTCTTCACGTATAGTAATGCAAATCACTGTCCAGTAAGTGAGGTTAAGTGATTCTAACATAACCCACAGATTAGGTGACCTCTGATCGTTATATTATTGTGCCTGTAGTTCAGATCATTTATAATATTAGTAGACGTAAACTTCTATGCCAAATATCAACAAATTAAAAATATGTAACCTCTTCAGACGTACTTCTGACACAAAAATGGTCTAAATATATTATTGAATTGACGATATAACTTCATGGAACAAATCAATTCTTGAGAAGTTATTAATAATGACCCTGTTAGCCAAAAAATGTCATGCCTTTTATGAAATCAAAATTTTATTACAGTCTTTTCACGAGCCCTCAACCTGGGTCGTATGGATCCAAAATACGCTGTCATGTTTGATTCTAAGAATCATTCAGATACCGTCCTGCCATCTATATATTCGTGTTCGAACTGATCTGTCAACTTCAGATTTTGTTTCTGTATGTTTTAAACATTTATCATCGTACTCATGCGTGCTATAAGCCGCGCCCATCGTAGTATCCTTGATTTAATCACTAGATTGATATTTAGTGTGATGAAAATTTAGATAATTTTACGGCAAAACTCAACAAATTCTTTTCTTCTATTTGTCTTATTACTACGTATTAAAATGCTGTATTATTATTATTATTAGAAAAGTATGGAGTAAAATATTTTTTTGTTATTAAATCTATATGTATTTTAAGTCTGTAGTAGAATATATTCAAAACAGAATACATAAGAGGCATGTAAACTCTTAAAATTTTCTGGAACGAAGTTTGACATAGGCAAATATAAATACAAATATAAATTTACGTACATCTATATGATTTTATAAACAGCAGTAAGAATGTGTACGTCATAATAGAATACATTATGCTTCGGAAAATATTTTCCAGTGCTGTACAACTCGCCGTCTTTTCTGTATTCCTCAGCGAAATGACTGGAGATTAAGACCTTGCATTTATCCCCTTCATCCGGGTAAAGATCATTAATATAGAGACGGTCTTATGGTAAACAGGAAGGGTAGGTAGGGTAATAAATGTCTTAAGTGCAAAATAATTATGAGGACAACTTCCCTGGCATGTGTAATTTAGGCATTTCCTTCTTTAATATTGTATCGCATAACTTCTGACGTCAATCATTTGTTCTAAAGCGTTATACTAGGGCAAATTTTGACAAGATATGGCAAAACGTGTACCTCAATTCTGATTTTAACAGCAATTTAAAATATTAGGTAGGCCTTTTAGGATTATCATGTAGATTATTTTAATATGATTTTGTTTTAATTCTGCTGTTTTATGAGTTTTTATGTCGCATATTGAAATAGAATAAGACATTGTTAAAAGGGTATACAATATTGTATGAAATTACTTGTATAAATTTATAAAGTTCTTACCTATAAGAAGTCCAAAGCTAGTGATAATCATATGACGTAGCCATTTTGACTTTCGTCTCGGTCTATAAAATGTACGCTAAAGTAAACAAATACACGCATTTCTGTAGATTCTTCTATATCTTTATAGTTTATGATATGTAAGTATTAATTATCAATACCTCTCTCCATCAGGACGATCGAGATAAGATTTTGTTACGTGTTGAAATCAACTAAGGTCAACGAACAGGTGTTTAGAACGGTTTAGAACTTTAAAAAAGACAAATTTATGCATTAAGACTCTTATTTCTAAAAGTAGTGAGTAGAAGAAAACATTTTTCTCGGTGTTTGATTCATAATTAAACACGCAGTGTAAGAGGCTACTGTCTGTTTTCCACTTACACTTAAACGTCCTTTGAATTCGTCCACTGTGCTATCCAATGGGTGTCGAGAGCTCTTTAAAAACCCACGGCATGACTCAGTGTAACCAAACAGCACGCCAAGAGAAGTCACCTTCGGAGCTACGCTGGATGGAAGTAGCTCGTTAGATTCACACTTCGACCGCTGTAATTCTGCAGGCATCATTGACATTATATAAGAGGCTAGCTAAGGATACTTAACTAATTAACTGCTTTGACCAGAGTTGTTAAGAATTTATTAGTAACTCGGCTGGTAAAGAAATTCATCGTAAATGTTTACTACAGTGTTCACAAGGGAACACCATAGGCCTTTATCGTGTGCTAGATAAATCCAATCAATATCTCAGTTTGTTGGTTGAATATTTAAAAAAAAATTGTCATCTAATATTAAGTCTTGAACGTTCCATACCGCAAATAAAACACCTCAACTTACAATTATAAATATAAATTTATTAAGGCTGTTAGGCATCATTGACATTATATAAGAGGCTAGCTAAGGATACTTAACTAATTAACTGCTTTGACCAGAGTTGTTAAGAATTTATTAGTAACTCGGCTGGTAAAGAAATTCATCGTAAATGTTTACTACAGTGTTCACAAGGGAACACCATAGGCCTTTATCGTGTGCTAGATAAATCCAATCGATATCTCAGTTTGTTGGTTGAATATTTAAAAAAAAATTGTCATCTAATATTAAGTCTTGAACGTGGTAATTTCCTATAAGGGATTTTTTTTTGTAAAATTTTGTATGCATTTTTACGTCTTATATGCGTAAAACATTCCTGGGCCACACAATTTCCTAGCATTAGTCACTCTAATATTTGATGAAGAGTACAAATTATTAAGTTCCTAATTATGGAATTATCTCCAGTATCCGCTTCCTTCCTCCTCATAATTTTCAAATATTCTCCTCGGAAGTTTGTCGCAGTTTATACAAGACCACGGGTACCCCACATTTTGGTAAATTCGTGGATCGCTTTACGACTTTAATTTATATTCAGAAATTAGTATTGGATATGAATATTGCTGTCTATATAAATGGTCGGGTATTCTTCGATTCATGCCACTATGGCTGGTTATAAGAGCGTTTTTAAGTCCTGCATCTAAATTCAGTCACTCCAAGGCCGTCTGTATATCTTTGTTCATTTAACGACACTGTATGTATTACGTAGATTATATATTTTCAAATGACGAAAATGATTATAAATCATGTACTGTGGCGAAATTGCCACGGTGGTCTAGCGGTTAGAACGCTGGCCTTGTAATCCTGGGGTCTCGGGTTCGATTCCCGGTGGTGCCCGAATTTATAACTTGTGTTGGGCAAGGCCGTGGCCTAGGCAACACGGAGTTTTCCTCATTGGCATCCCAACAATTACTCCATTCACGCACAGAAGAAGGCAATGGCAAACCGCTTCTGGATCATCTGCCAAGAACGTATATGAACAGGTCCCAGTCCGAGAAAAGGATGGAAGGATCCTGTTCATATGGACCTGTCGTCAGACAGAACACTAAATAAATAATATTCTTCGATTCGCGGGTGTACGTCCAGTTTGGAGAAAGAAACGTTTTGTGTAGGATTCCCCTCCCCCCTCCAAAGGCACAACAGATTACCACGCATGATGTATTTCGTCATCGTTAAACAAAACCTAATAAACAATTTATTACAGAAGATAGTAAAACCATGTTGAAGATGGTTGTCTTCTTGGTTGTTGCGCCGTGTAGTCTGGTAGAAATTTATCCGACGTTTCGGATGTCCTTGGTGCATCCATCATCAGAGCGATAATTCTTGCTGAATTTCAAACAAAATATTTGTCAATTTTTTTTCTTGAGTCCGTTATAGGCTCAGATATGAACGGACGGACAGACATGTACATGTTAAATTGATTGTGAGGAATGGAATATGTTCGACTCTACAAAAATTAAATTTTTATTTATACGAAACGAAATAAATTTAAATGTAAAGACGAGGACATTTTGCGATGTATTTGTTTAATTTCGTGTATCGATTAGACCTATTTCCAGTGTGCATCTTTCCAATATGAAGTTAGTATCTCATCTAACCGTGATAGAGTGTTTCAAAGTTTTGTCACTGTATTTAACGGGGTTATGATTTATAGCGTCTGTGTGGATATTACTGAGTCCTGTATTCTGCACGTACTGACTTTATATCAAAACTCAATGCTCGCAGTCTGCGACCTTACAAGTGATACTAGAATCACAGTTTCTATGGGGGGGGTGTAAGATTGACTCAACTTTTAATGAACATATTATTGTTTTCCTCGTTACGTACTATACACGTTAAACATCCCAGAACGAAATCGGAAGGTTAAATTATCATCTTGAATCTACGTGCCTTAATGAAACATTTATGTAACATTAGAATAAATGTCTTTACAAATTTTTTATCCTTCTCACGAGAATATAGATTGAAAAATAATAAAAGTTACCTGTAATAAATGCTAAATTAAACACTGAAATAAAATTGAAACGACAGAATTTAACAGCAAATAATCTGTTTTAGTATACATCATTGTTTTGATCTTATCAATTTATTTAAACTGTACTTTTTAACAATTTTTATGTAAGCAACATTCTACGTTATGCATTAATTTAAATTATTTAAATATTACGTTCCCCTTCTCACAATAAATAATTCAAATTACGAAGGATATTATTTATTTCCGTCATTATTCTAGTAAGTGCTCTTATCCTTATCTACTAATTCACATTTAATGACCCTAAAATGATTTATGTCCAGTTCAGTACTTTATACTAACGAAAAATTAACGAAGCTGATGAAAATTTATCACTGTGCACTGCAATGGTTTTTGTGGTTATACGAAATTAAGGTTTCATAAACCCTTATTAATAATCGTGCTTACGTATCCTCTGCAAAATGCAGTAATTAGTGTCACGAACACACCAAAACGCTCGTACACGTAACTTATGAAACATCGTATTGTGCAAGAACCTCCGTTTACATGGTTTTACTCAGACGTTTTTGTCAGCTGCGTCGTTCCACAAAACGCAGATAATCAGTGGTTAGCACACCTGCGTAGATTTGACGGAATCCACAGTTCGGTTTTACATCAATGACCGAATGTCTTTACTAAATATTATTTTCTCATTTATTCCTCGGATGTGCTTAGTTATAATCAGATATTAAATATATGTATATTTAAATTTACGATTTGGATGTATTATACATTTAACATTGTATACAAAATGTCTTTTACAAGAGTTTCGTATCAATTAAAATAAGACGTATTTTCTTATAAAATTAGTAATTAAATTTATCTGTTCATTTAATAGATTACAATTTTTATCTGCGAGAATGTCGTTAAATAAAATATGCAAATAAACTGACCCGAAATCACTGCTTACAGATGGAAATATATTTAAATCATGTTGGTATACTTGTGTTTTTGTGCATACTGTACTTTAATAATGCTATTTTTTTAGGGTAATAAGAACTGGTAACGTAAATTCACTAAACTGAGCCGGATTTACAATATAATAATTAAATTTGTCAATAATATTATTCCAAATTCTCGAGTAAATTTGTTAATTTATTTTATATCTTAATTGCGTCATGTTTGTGTTTTATTGATACAATATTTTATTTTCCGTCTATACACAAACTTAAAATAATGTTGTTTTATGTTTTACTACCTTTTACTACTTTTTATTATGATTCTTTTACATTGTATTACGTTATATTACGTAATAACTCTTTAAATTATTATATTTCCTATGTCAATATCCAAAATCACGATTTGAAAATTAATTTTACAGATATAAAACATCCAAGCACAACCTCCAAATTTAAAGGAAGAGACTTAAAAATCAAACAAATCAATATACGCAACGCAAGATGTACAACAGTTTTTAAAATTGATAGACCTGATGATGATGTAATACACATCGAAACATGTCGTCGATACAAAAAATGTAACAAGATGCAGTGTCTACTGAGAAATGTTATAATTTTAAGTAATTTTAAACAACATTATTTTAAGTTTGTGTATAGACGGAAAATAAATTATTGTATCAATTTATTTTGTATGAACTATCCCTAAGATATATGACCTATTTTATTTTAGTGTTGTTTTATCCTGTAATGCCAATCTCACTAGTCGATGAAGAATAGATATTACATTATATTTTTATCACGTTGTCTGTAAACGTGTATCTATTACAAATTCTTAAATAATGAACAGATTTTCCACGAAATTTGGTGTGGTAATTACGTCATTAAAAGCTATATAAACATATTTTCTCTAAATTCGCGACTCCAAATAATATCAAAATTACAGGCTCAGGTATTTATAACGAAAAAGCCACACTAGCGCCACTAGAGACCAGAACATGCGATAACGTAGATTTTAACCCTTTAAAGCCGATGGTGGTTAAATATAAATAATCCAGTCCATACCGCAAATAAAACACCTCAACTCACAATTACAAATATAAATTTATTAAGGCTGTCTGAGAATATAATCTCTGTTTACACTGAGAATCGTACAAAACAAATGAAAATATAGGCTTATTACCTGTTACCACTAGGATTCAAATGGTTAAATATGTACAGGTGTTGTTAAGGTAAAGTTTAAAACTATAATATGTCTATCGTACAAAATTTTAAATCAGTTTTAACCGTAAAAGCGGTTGATTTCCCAAATGGACCATTGGAGTTACCATTGTGACATTTCGTAAAACACTTCACACTTTTGTAATTACAAACACGACGTTGTAAAACCATTAAATTTAAGCAGAGAAAATATTTAATTAAGTTATTTGAAGATTTCTGTATTTTGGGTTGTTACGCCGTGTAATCTGATAGATGTTTGAAGATATCCGTCTTCTGTGTTATTGCGCTGTGTAGTCTGGTCGATGTTAACCA
>NW_019059879.1:572656-589121 GCF_000696155.1 Zootermopsis nevadensis | reverse complement strand
AACAACCCAGAAGACAGAAATCTTCATACTCACTGCTGTGAAAACCTCAAGTCTTACATGATAGATGTTTACCGACGTTTTATCGCCATGATGATGGAAGCAGCAAGGACCTCTGAAACGTCGGTAAACATTTATCAGATTATACGGCGTAACAACCCAGAAGACAGAAATCTTTGGACTCACCGTCGTTGAAACCTCAAATCTAACAATTTATAATATCTTCAAAATAAACAAATAAACGTAACAAAAATTAAATGTAACATATTTACAGTTGAAAGCAATAGAAATTTTAAGCGAAATATTTTCTTTTGTCTTGCAAAGACGTAAGCACAAATCCAGAAAGTTGAATATTGACGTTAATTGCATTTTATTATGGGATTATGAACTTGAATGACCTAAGTACGAGGTGCGATCGGAAAGTTTCCAGACTGCGCGTATAAAAACCCGTACACTTATCTCAGGTATTAAGGGAAGGAGATTTGAGACGATAGAAGAGATTCAGGCAGAATCGTGCCTTCTTCCTCTTCCCAAAGATGACAATTCAGCTAAAGGGAAGGAGATTTGAGACGATAGAAGAGATTGAGGCAGAATCGCAGATGGTGCTTGACAGGCTGGCAAAGAAAGATTTCCAGGGATGCTTCCATTGCTTGGCAGCGGCGCTGGGATCGTTGTGTTCACTCCCAGGGGAACTACTTCGAGGGTGATGGATGAATTTAATACCTGAGATAAGTGTACGGGTTTTTATAGGCGCAGTCTGGAAACTTTCCGATCGCACCTCGTATTTCACAAGAACAACACAAGATACTAAGACTGTAAGTAAGCTACATTAATTTTGTGACGGGTTGACCGGAATAGCTTGATATTATGTTTGGTTGCTTTCAACACATGAGCTTCTAGTCAATTACATGCAGCGTATTAAATAACTTCAAAAATAGAAGTCATCTGTTTATATTAAACTTGTAGCTCTGCAGTAGAATTTGGAGTTTGTAACCCAAAAACATTCTGCCGGTACGTTTGCTTTGCAAATTGTTTACTGATGTGTAGTCTTGTGTCCTACTGGGATCTCACGCAGTCTGACTAACTTTGAGACACAAATAGTTAGCTTAAACATCGAATTTGCAACTATCTCCAGTCCCTGACTAAATATTGACATTGTCTGAGGGTATCTCGTACCAAACGCGACAGGAAATTTGAGAAGCTGGTATAAAACACGTTTCCTACTCTTTGAGTGGATGTTTCGTGTTGGCTGATTCCGTTACAGCTAGCAAGGGCTGTGTGACCCTCAAGATGGTCTCTGGGGTTCTAACCTTCACAGTTAAGACTGTTTGTAGCTGCATAAATACTAATTTGCTCTCTGTTTTTATAAGATAGTGTAATTGCGTCATATTGTAAATATTATATCAATTATTTATTTTTAATCCGTCTGATCACAATATAATTTTATTTAAAATTTCTTATAATTAAGAAATAAAATATCATTCATGTTCCTTATCGATTGATCGATTTACATTTCGGAACATTTACACAACATGTTTCAGTTTTTATAAAACCATCATCAGGTGTAAAATATATCTAAGAGCTTAAAACTCAATTATGATTTCTGTAGTTTTTTGGTGATATTTCATTACATTTGTTTTTCCATATTTGGGCGAAGGTGTTGTTTTTCTTAAATGTTATTAGATGTACATATCGGCCAAAGATATTTTGCGTTAGAATAGGCCTGTGTTTATTAAATTCGATCTTAAAGTAATTCTTATAATGTTATCACGCTAGGTGGAAGTTATGATGTAGTTTATTAATATTTCTGGTAATTGACAAATGATTCTTCAGAATTAATTATGCTGGAAGCAGTAATTTGTTTATTAAATAAAAAAGCATAGCTGTAAATATCTTATATGCATAAAACTTATTTAAGTTATTCAAGACTTTGTTTATGACACATTTCAAAGCAAAAATAGATGAATTGCAGAAAAACTAAAACATTCTCTTATTTTAGCCATTAGTGAATTGTAAAATATCGTAGTTATAAATGTTTGCCGAAACAAATTTTGCTAAATACCTCATGTAATTTAATTAAACTAAAAGGTTTATTGGGTATTTTAAATTCAATTAAAATATTATATAGTATTTCTCATTTAACCATAGGATTTCTTAAAATCCACAAACAGCTGGGGTTATATAACTGTTTCATTAAATTTCGATTTCGAAAGAAAAATATAATTTCAAAATGTTGACATATTACGACTAAATTCGCATCGATTATCACCAGTTATTTTATATACGCGTATTAATATTTAAAAAGTGTATTTAGAAACACCGCCAAATTATATTCTTCATTCCTTTGAAGTATTGTACATACCTCATATAGTGTCACATTATATTAAAGTTCTCCGATTATTAGTAACGTATTGACTAGCATATCGGAATCTGCTTACATATTATCAGAATACCAATTCTGTTTTATCATCAGCTCATAAACAACATTTTACATCACAGAGCAGTCAATAAATACTGAAACGCTATCAGATATATGTATAGTCACACACCACGTAAATCCACTTATAATGTGTTTCCTGATATAAATCTCTTTTATTTTAATGACATTTTCCAGATTTATTTCAAAAATTTCCTTATTTTTCGATTAAAGTACTTGAAAATTAAAACTGACGTAGAATATAAATAAATTATTTTATAGCTTAAATTTCTCATACTAAATTACTTCATTCCAAATTTTATCATATGTAAATATTATCTTTATAACTTTTTCCTCAAGCATGTTATGTTATTCGGTCTCTCACATAAAAAAATTTACATTACCAATTGCATATAAAGAGCTTTGCCAGAACTGTCCTGCACGGCGTAATGTACAGCCCTGATAAATTACAGATAAAGACGTTAGGTGATATTTATTGCTTATACAGTTAATCTGGTACTCAACAGAAGACGGCTTTTTCGTGATTGTTTCTAGGCACGACCGTCCGTTTGTAAGAACGAGACAATCATTTTATCCTCTCTGCCTTTTCCAAAAAATCGGTGAATTTCCTGCTTACTAGAAGCTCCACGTGGTAAAGACTGAGTCACGGAAGATGAACTCTCTCTCTAATTACATTAGACTCAACGACAATAAAAAATGTTTAAATTTTTCCACGGAATTAGAAAGTATGTTGCTACAAATACGTATTGCCATAATAGTTCTTATAGTGACGTCAATGTTTGAGATTCCGGCTGGACGATCGGTGTTCGATTCCCGACGGGGGCAGAGGATTTGATTAAATTTTAGTGTGACGTCATGTGTAAATATTCCAGAATCACTGGTATAGCCAACTTGAGGACTGAAACGAACGTTTGAGGGTGTGTATTGCCTCATGAATGAGTGGTTCTTTGTTTGTATTGATCTGATGATGACGTAGGTCCCCCCAGATCTTGATAGCAAACGTTTCTAGCTACACGGAAGTCATAGGTCTTTTGAAGGACACTCAATGTCAAAAATTACAAACCTAACCTTGTTGGTTTTCAGTTTTAGTACAACAAATAAATTACAGCTGACAAAACTGAGACAAATTTATATCTGTTACAGAGCAGATAATATTAAGTGAATCTATTAGAAACAGGACGCTGGCCTTGTAATCCTGGGGTCTCGGGTTCGATTCCCGGCGGTGCCCGAATTTATAACTTTTGTTGGGCAAGGCCGTGGTCTAGGCAACACGGAGTTTTCCTCCGTGGCATCCCAACAATTACTCCATTCACACACAGAAGAAGGCAATGGCAAACCACTTCTGGATCATCTGCCAAGAACGTATATGAACAGGTCCCAGTCCCAGTCCGAGAAAAGCTCAGCAATCGATCCTTGGTTACACATCAAAAATTAAAAGCCAAATATCATAAATATATCAAATTTCCTCGGTGTTATCCGCCAGCGTTGCAATATTTGATGCCTTGCGAATTTTGAGCTGTCTTTACTCGCCTGGGCTCCAATGGTGTATGATGTTTTGACTCTAAAACATAAAATTTGGTGACGGTTAGTAATGTTTACGAACAGAATAATTCGTCTGTATTATCACAGATAAAACCTCAAAATATATTCCTTATAGCCTTAATTTGACATAAAAATATTTCTTATAATTTTTTTCCACTGACTGTACTTATTGGTTTTGTATAAATCACAGAATAAATATCGATTAGTTATGTAAACATTATTAATGAATCAGTTTTTATAATTGTGATCTGAATTTTTAAGTTTTATGCTCAATGGTGGTAGGTTTGGCTAGCATTCAAAATGGAGACGAAGTCATATCTTCGAAGAGAACAGATTATAATTTATGAAAGTAATGAAATAATGAGTTGCCAATATTTGTTTGAGTGTGGTCTTTCGGTTAGGACAGCACATCATCTAAAATATCTCTGAAAAGGCTTCGAAATAATCTGCTACCTCAATCATCCGTGTAAAAACACCTGACCGGTAATTACCTACAAAGAAATAGGGCATCATACCTGAAAACATAATCTAAAATTTTACCATAATTAAAACCTTAGAAGTCGTAATAATTTTTGTGGCTGCACGTGGCTTGAAACTAGCTAAAATATTCTGCCAAGGGGATATTAAACCATTTTGAAAAAACATGGTCAAAGCTTCCTTTTTGTTTAGGCACACAGTCGCAGGCGTCTGTAAAATTATTGAATTCCAACTAACATTTTTCATTACTGCGTGAAATTCTGGTTATGTGTCCAATTAAATCATGAACAGATGGACAAACGACGAGAGAGGAAAAAATGTTATTTTTAACCCCCGGGACTCGCTCTTCGAATTTCACCTCTATTCACGGAATCGTTTTCCACATTCCCCTCGTGTTTCTCTCAGCCGCTCCCCCCCCCCCCAGGAAGAACCCTGCATGTTTTCAAATTCCTTATTATAGCATTTCATTATACAGTGCGTCCACTGATAAAGTTGGACGCAATTGTCACTTCCCGCATCGCAGATCGAGACCTAACGTGTTACGAAATATTACTGATATTCGGGGTCATATTTTAAAATATTTGAAATTTAAAAATTACTTTTGAATATGTTTGAAATTACGGTTTAGTGCGAAATATCGCGATAAACTGAATTTAATTCATCGATTCCTCTTTCGAAGCTTTAAGTTTAATCGTCCGGTCTTTAAATAGTAGCGTCTGTATTTGTAAACAGCGAAGGAAGTTATTATAATTGTTACAAAAATATAATACCAATTCATGAATAAACACCATAGCCTTCTATAAAAAAATATATTTTTTATCGATTCCAAGTATTCTACTTCACTTCTGTGTCTCTAATCGGTTCTTTTTAATAATTCAGGGCTTAATTTATTTTTCTGTGTCTTCTTTGCTAATTATCGTTGCAAAACAATAACTTCAGTAGTAAAAATATAAACATAATTTCAGAAATGTACTGTACGCCCTAATAACTTCCCTTGTTTTTTTTTTTCCAGGAAATGGAATTGGATTTTGTTCTGGACCTACATGCACACTCAAGTCTGCAGGGAGTCTTTGTATATGGAAATACTTACGATGACGTATACAGGTGAGAAATTAATCTTCTACATTAAAAACTTTAATATAATAACAAATATTCTCCTGAATTTTTTATTCTGAGAATATTTTTATGTTGGTCTTGTGAGTTTTAACGTAATGTGAAATTGTTAGTGGTCCTCCGAAACGTCCGTATCTACAAATCCACACGACATTACAACGCAAAAGATTATGATCGATATACTCATCGCCATGTGTCAGATCTAATATAATCGATTTATATATCTCGTTCAGAGTCGAATTTTCATTAGATTGTCAGTCGACGTTCTGTATCTTGTGTAAAGAAGTTATATTGAGTTTGAAGCCGCTCATTGTCTGATCAATCCATTGTCCTGCCCACCTGTGGCCGATAGATTTATTGTCGGAGACCTCCACCCTGCCCTGCCCTCTCGTTGGTGGAGTCACAGACTTCTGTCTTCCTAGCGCCTTGTTCCATGGCGTCCTTTATCAACAACAGGACTTGTAGGTCCATTCTGTCAGTCTGTAATACTGCCAGGTGGTTCCTATGTTATTAATTACATCCCCTCAAACTCCCCTATTCTCCTGCACACACGTACAAACTCTGATGCTTTGCTTGTTCAGTACCAAGAGATTGTTTGCGGTGGCTTTATTCTGCCTTTTTTGAATTTAACAATTTATTTTTTTGTGTTTATATAATCTGTAACACTTTATTTCCAAATTATTTTAATATTGATCCTTACGTTGTCATTATCCGATAATCGACTGAACTGATAGTAAGTCCACGGGCGAGGTTGCGAAGCAGAACGGAGCTATCATCCGTGTGCTAGATTTTCAGCGCGGCTAACCGGTTAAACGTAGAGAGCGCGGCGGGCGGTAGATTGAGAAGCAGGTCACTAGAACAGAGCGTATCGGAGCTGCAGTCCACGCAACTGGCTTATAGTAAACAGCCCGGAACCACGTGTTTTAGACTGATTTCTGTATCGAAAACTGTTTCGTGGTTATTGTTAATGACGTTAATTCTGTGTGCTGACTATTTTTTGTTCTGATAATGATAATGAGCAAAGGGAGTGTATCATAGTTATTGAAAATTATTTTTTCTAAATTGAAAAAAGTGATTTAAAAAATCATGGCAGCTCTCTTCCGGGCTTACAAATAGTTAAATCATCGTTGATGAAGTATGGATTTTCTCGTGATGTAAATTTACTTTTCATTTATTTATGTTGTTATGTTTTGAAATGCTATTGTGATTTTCCCCCCTTACGCAGTACCGCCACTGCTCAGACCCATAATCCGCCACTGTATTTTTGTCGTAACATTTTCTGTTAGTTGAAAGTAGAGTTTTTAAGAAAGTGGTTTATCGTAAACCTAGCGTTTTCTTCTGTTTTTACTGTTGTGGTACACGTAAATATTCTGCTGGTTTCAGATACAACATTTATATTAAATGAGATATTAAGAAATATATAAATACTCGTTAAAAATATTTATCGGTACTTTTTTTTAAATATTCTGGGTACTTACTTGTGGTTCATAGTCCAGTCTTTCCGAACATGAAAACTCGCAACATACTTCATGCATCTAGTGATTATTCTTTCCTCGGTGGATCGTAAGAAAGAATTTGTTGTGATAGGCCACAGGTAACACTTTAGAACTTTGTAACACACATTGCATACATTTAGGGGTCGCAGTGGTGTAAGAAGGGAACTCTACTTGCAAGAAATTTCCATAAACTTTTTAAAGACATGAAGCATATCATTCAACAATCTTTTGTAGAACATTTCCCCGAAACTGACTTTTAATAAGTTGACAACAAAATAAAGAAATAGGAAGGCGGGTAAATTTACTACAGAAATTGTAAGGTCGTTTCAATCGGAAGTTACTTTTCTCAACGATCAATCAATGAAAATTATGGAACTCGTTTGACCTCGTTACAGAGACCCGGGTTTAATTTTTATTAATGGCATTGCATTTGGTAAAAGAAACGATAGTTCATGCATAGTAAATGTAATTTCTTCATTCAAGCAATATTTACGTTTCTGTATTATTCTTTAAAATAATTTATTTTATGTTTAATTAACTTGCATTCGACTTGCATAGGCCTAGTGTCATTTATTTTACGTTTTGTATGGAATAATTTAAACAATACGCCTAAAGCCACCAAACGTTATCTGTGTCAATTTTTATAATTGACGTTTTTGAATATTATTTGAAACCTATGTATTTTAAGTTACATGACTAATTGAAATCACTACGATATATTTTAAATATTTAGACTTTTGCGATGATTCGCTCTGTGTTGTGCGTACGACGTTAAATTATTGAAGTCTGAATATTCCAAACGTGATTTTTTTTATCAAAAATAAACCAGGTTTGTTTACATTTTTTAATTGTTTAAATCTTACTACGCATTCCTAAAATTTACGAAAGGCAATGTTGAATCATCCTGTATACATATTTTATTGTTTATCGACACTGCGACAGAAATCTTTCTACAGGAAATTTATCAAAAGTTCCGTTACCGTAGCCCATCGACGTCTGTACACTTGGAACGAGAGTAACACGCCTTCTATCCATTTATTTACCAGCTTCGCTGTCACTGCTGTTACTAACAGAAACGCTGAACAGCCGAGTGTGGTGTCACTGCTTTTATGTTACCATTCCCAAGATTTATTTCGACAATTTTAGCTTCCAAGTCGTATTTTACGTACATTACTGATGCAGTGTTTCTATTCCATGACTGTGTAAGGACCTTTGGAGGGGGTTGCGAGTACACTATATGGTTTGGAATTGTTTGCGCTCCATTTTACGCTACAGTTGGTAATTATGTAACACGTGACTTAATTACGCGCTACGTGTCATTTATTATTTATATAATTATAAAGAATGACTGAATTTCGAAGTATATAGACGAAATTATCGGTGAATTAATTTAACCCTTTAAGGATCATATATATAACTTTCTGAAATCATCTGTAAACCTATATTTTTCACAATTATTTTATTTATAGTTTGTTTATATTTTAAGAATAAACAGCAAATATTTTAATATCATATGTTTTTATGAACCTTATACATACTTACCTTCGTTATGGGACAAATGGGTGTTTCTGAGCGATGTTTTGTAGGGTAGATGGCATTGTGCGTCTCTTAGGATTCCATCGACCCACGAAGAGGTGTTCAGCCAACGTGGGATGCATTATCCTGTTTTTGGTCATCATATAAAGTCCCTCTAAATCACACGTCGTCCTCCTGGAAACAGTCCAACATCTAAAGTCAGCAAGAATGTATTTCGTAATTATGGTCGATAGTGAAATCGATGGTTTCCCTTCTCCAACATTCTTTCTCCATTATTTGACAAACACATATCAATTTAGAGTGTTCAGATTTTTCCGTAATAAAATAGACAACCTCTGATTACGTGTAGTAGCTATAAGACGTCATAGGATAGGATGATATTATTAAAATGTCGAAAGAACATGGTCGGATGGTGTTGACTCAAAATAGGGTCCATTGGTAGGTTTTTTTAACACGATAATAATCATCGGGTTACATAAAATTCGGAAAATGTTTCGACAGATTGGGTAACCATTAGTTTCTCAAGAAAGGTTTCAATATACTGGATAGTTTAAATGAACTTTCTACATTTTAGAATACAAAAACTCATAATTTACTACACTGTCTTCAATACTCTCAGACTAACGGTGATAAAATGACTCCACTGACTTCAATATTTATATCAAGAAAGAATTTTAGGTTAGTTATGTCTATGCGATGTGAATATTTTATAGTCTACTTACACGTCATCAGTTTTCAACTTCGCAGAGAGGTTTTTGCCTTGAATTTATATTTTTATTAATCCGTAGTTCGTAGCAGCAGGGAAGGGACGGGTAACACGTTTGCTATGGTGACCGTAAATCGAATACGCTGAGGTATATGACAGCACAACAAGCTTCAGAGCGAGTCTGGGTGTAATTACGTCATAAATTATGAATACAAGAACACGTTCGACGCGCATGCGTGTTAAGGGTTCAGATGTAAACAACAGGACTCACGAAGCGACAACAGACAAACGAGGACTTAAAATTGATATGAAGATAGTTTACGGATTGCATAATTATATTTATTTATCAGTATTTGTTTCTGATGTGTTATTGTGTTGCAAATACAAGTGTTTAACAACGTACTACACATAAACAGGCTGCTTTGGCTATGGTGTTTAGGTGCTTTATATATTTTGATTGATAAAATATTGACAAATTTGTCTGTTTTGTAGGTATGAAAGGCATATAGTGTTTCCCAAACTGCTGGCACAGAACGCAGAAGACTACAGTGTTGCCAACACCATGTACAATCGAGATTCGAGCAAAGCTGGAACAACAAGGAGGTAAGTTAATATATTTCTCAGTTTTTCAGCAAAGTATTTGCATGATAAGCAGTTATATTGTGTTCATGTACCGTTGTTTTATCAAGGATTTTGAAAATAAGATTGAAAATATGTATTCCGTACCGGAACGCGTGTGTTATTTGAAAATTTTGAATTCTTGAACATTACGTCAGTTTTATAACTTAGATGACTTAATTTGCAATTATACCAATTATGTGTTGTCTTACGCCTTCTTTAATCATTATACATCAAGATAGATGTATCGTACGTTAGATTAGGTTAGGATAGGTTGGGTTAGGTTAGGTTCGGTTAGGTTGAGTTAGGTTAGGTTAGGTTAGGTTAGGTTAGGTTGAGTTGGGTTAGATTAGGTCAGGTTAGGATAGGTTGGGTTAGGTTAGGTTCGGTTAGGTTGAGTTAGGTTAGGTTAGGTTAGGATAGGTTGGGTTAGGTTAGGTTTAGGTTAGGTTAAGTTAGATTACGTTTGGTTAGGTTAAGTGCGATTAGGTTGTTATAGGTAAGAAAGGTAAGGTTGGGTTAGGTTTGGTTTGGTTAGGTTGAGTTGGGTTAGGTTAGGTCAGGTTAGGATAGGTTGGGTTAGGTTAGGTTAGGTTAGGTTAGGTTAGGTTAGGTTAGGTTTATGATACTAAATCCGTGTTCATGCAGCCATAGCATCAAATTTTTGTAAAATCAAAGTTTTTTCCCCTCTTATGCGGCCGACATGTTGTTATTTTAAATTATGCAAAGAATTTCTTCATCAGTTTCGTATTTTTCGAAAGTCCAAACTGTCTTATTGTAGATAAGGAAATGGGTTTTGTAATTTTATTTATGCGAAAGGATACATTTGTTCACCCCTGGTGAAACAGCGATTGCCCAAGAGCTGAAGAGGTCACGTTCAGTTTAAATGACCTCTGTTCTATCCTGCCCTGGGAATCAAGGTGCAGTTTGTACATCAGCAATGATGCTCCATCCACACTACAGCGCTTGCTATGAGCCACTTTTGTAGATACAAAATCTAACCTTATAAATAGTAAAGCAGGTAACAGCCTTCTAAATTTCCACGTACTTGAAAATACCCGTAGTTTTAATAAAAATAATTGCGGGTTTAACTTTAAGATTTCAGAGAAAATAAAATTTATTTTAGGTTTATACTACAGCGTCTTTGAAGATGGCTGTCTTCTGTGTTTCTTGTATCGTGTAGTCTGTTAGAAGTTTACCGACGTTTCAGAGGTTCTTGCTGCATCATGTTATGGATTTTCTGCGGGATTCGTCACATTGCGTGTTAAAAATCTTCAGTTTCCTTCTCGTATATATGTTTAAGACTTCACAGTGTCTGCGATTAAACATCTATTAGATTACGCTACGCTGTCTTCCATAACATATTATTTAGGAACTATTTTTTAATAAATATACGCACTTGTTTATTTTTACATTATGTATTTTGGTCATTTTGACTATGTTAGCATGAAAAATTAATATTTTTTCTTAGGGTTACTTTTTTATTGGTACAACTTTTTCCGATGCACGTGTCAGATTTCTGTTTATGTATCCATGTTGTTTAATACTCTATTCGACTTTTCGTTTAACGTATAAGTCTGCATTTATGAATGTGTTTAAATTTCCGTACGAGCTTCTAACCACGAGTTGTTGAGGTTATGACGTTTCTAACCTAATTGTTCGGGACACGGCGCTCTGTTTAGGAACTGCGTTTCTCAGGGCTTTGTGCAGATTCTGGGCTCTTGCAGTAGCAGGAGGGAATATTCTTCTATTGACCCGGGAACCCCCTTCCAGCATCCTGGAGGGTCAGAATTGCTCGCTCGGTTCCACGCAGTCTGAGTCTGCAGCCTCCCTGCACACTTCTGGGTGTGCCCCAACATTCCTCAGTCTTATTGTCTGTCCTTGTCTCCCAGACTCTCTTTTCCTATCTCCTTCCCCTGTACCTTCCCCATCTAGTAGAGTTCTAAACAGTTAATGCCTTAGTATTATCCAGCTTGAATATATTTGCGACTATTCGTAGTTCTCAGCCAACAAATCTGAGGTTTATTGCAATTATTTTGAAATTACGAAGTAAAACTATGGTACTGATATTCTCAAAGAATGTGCTGGCTATGATTTAAAATTAGTTAAGTGTGCCTTAATATTTACTCGTGATCTTGTGACAGTGATAGACGAATGGTGTGGTGAGATCAAGGATCCCACATATGCATTCTTTCCAGTCTGCGTGTTGTACAGCCGAAACACGGTAATGAAAAGTAATTTTGAAAATTTTCCAAAAATTTCAAAAACGTCATAAATGCTCCAAGAAACAAAAAAATTTCAAATTCTTTTTAAACAAATTTAAGTTGAACTTTTTCAGATATTTTTCTGTGATATTTGAACTATTTGTAAAAAAAATTGCGTCTTTTAAAAATTTCGAAAAATTTTGAAATTTCGAATTTTTTTTAAATTTAACAATACCCTGTCTCTGAAGGACACAGTCTCTCTCTGTCACCCGAGACAGAGGTAACAAATGTTCAGCCCAGCCCATGGCCAGACGATTTTGTGGTCACCACAGCCCTTGGCTAGAAAGCTCGTGGCCGATCCAATCCATGTTCTTACTCAGTCACAATCTGGACATAGGCTAATCTGTCCAGGACTATATTCCCATTGCAGCAGGCAGGAACAGAAGCCTAAATGCGTCAGATGTTGTCGTTATACCACTGTAGGAATTAGGAATCGACGTCTTGAAACATCTATGAAAACCAGTCAGATTCGGAGTTATTTAATCTTTTGTAGTAGCTACACCAGAAAAATACAGGATCGCCCATTATGCCAGGCAGATATTGAGGCGTGTACACAGCAAGAATAAAATCATTTAACTAGGCATCGTACCAGAAAGGTATGGATTCGTCCCGAAGAGAAATTACACTAGACGTATTTGCCCCTAGAAATTCGGCATAGCAGTGACGGCCATCCATGAGTCTGTTATGGAAATGTCTTAGACATTAAACTGGTCAGGTGTTGAGGCGTCAAATGGCTATTAAACCAGTTATTGAACGCGTCTGTGCGACCATCGCAGGTGTTTACGTCTATGGAGGTGTCCATTTAGCCAACTAGGTACGGAGACCACAATCAGGCATAAGAGACAACTTGGAGGCCATTATGTAGCTATTATAAGTCAGCTGTTTAAACTTCTTTATAGCGATTATAATGTTAAACCGTGGAGTCCCATGTACGTCATTATAGCATTGGGATATGCACCGTAATAGTTACTTATTGAGGTATCTATTTTTGAGTTGTAGCATTCGGTTCTGGATGTTACAATGTAGGCATTAAACCACGTTAATCAGTTATAATTGTCGTGAATATATTGATGAAATGTTGCTATTTTAGGCGTCTTTTGGTATTTTAAAGTGGGGTACGCGTATACTTAAATACAATGTTTTGAAATGGTGGCGTGTGTACAACTATTATAATAAGTGGGCGTGAGGATGTTAATATTGTCATTAAAGTGTCTAATACTCATTATATTTGGCTGGTTCCACGACGTCTATGGGTTGGTATGGTGGCTTCTAAATAGTTTTTCTAATATGTACTTTAGGAGACTTTTATGTTTCCTTGTAGTTGCATATATATAACCGTTACGTACACTTTGCATTTAACAAGACGTCCACACAGATATTACGATGGATTCAACATCCTTCGTAGGTGAATATAAATTTGACTTCAAAGCTTCACGTTCAAAATGTTGATGTGTATTTAGTTATTGGATTATTTTCCATATATTTATGCAGTTTTCCCATGAGTCTATAATTTGCAATTTATGTTGCGGTCGAATGTTTAGATTCATGTTCCTGTTTACGAGGTTTCGTGTTCAAATTGTATTCTGGAGACCCTGTCGAGATTAGGATTTTTTATGGTTTTATCAGTTGGTTCAGAAACTGTATCCCGAGAAAGATTATATTTTTACATTCCTGTTGTTTTCACAGAACACTTAGGTCCTTTTATCACTTGGTACCTGTACAGCTCGTCATTTACAATTGCGCTATTAATTGGCATCAGACTTATTTCAATACACAGCCTTCTGGTAATTTAAATGGTATTGTCTTTCGATTAAGAATTCTTTTTTTTCAGTTCCCCTCTAAAGCAGTTAATTTAATTTGCAGCTGCGCAGAATAGCCTTAAACAAGCTTGGCAAATTTTATGCGTTACAGGACAGAGAGAAAAGATATTTCTGTGGTCTAAGAAGCTATCCTATTCTCCGCTCGTACCCCCTTGGGCAAACGCCAGCCATTCCATAGCGAGTGTGCTTGTGGGTGTGACAAGGAGAGGGGGGGTATGAAGGGTGAAGGGTGAAGGGTGACCAAAAACACGGGAACAGCGGGTTTTAAAAGATAAGGGAGGGGCAGTTTCGTAAGCACTTTATTTTGTAAACTTAAAATTCGTCCCTGAAATCCCATCGTATTATAGTGACCAGAATTTTCATAAATATTTCGTAATCCCTCACGGTTTAAATAATTCTGAGCGATATACACAAAATCTAAAACGTACTTAATTGGGAGTAATATTAAAATTATCATTCCAAATATGCCTACGTCTTTCAGATGTTAGAATTATTTTAAATAATTAAAATTGTATAAATATCTCCTAAGCGTGCTATACGGTGACATATTTATTAACTTTTTATCATTCTAATTATATTAGGAAACAATATATTCTTTTTATATAGTACTATCACTTTTTCTCCATGCACTGTCGGGCAAGGTCCCTGCATGCCCGAACATTGATTAGCCCAGTAACAGCAATACATGGTAACGGACATGCACGGTCCTCGCCCGGCTTCATTTCCACCAAGAAGTCTTGACCAGGCCCGGTGTACACCGGGACCGGCCAATGTCAGAGCAGGTCTCCGCCGGTCCAGAGGTCCGGCAACAGACTTACAATATTTAAAAACTTTGCGAAATATAGTGAATACATAACTTTTCAAAAACTAAGAAAATGTTATAAAAAACAAAAGGTTCCAAATATTTTCGAAAAGTTTCAGAGGTTCATAAGATTCAACACGTTTAAGTTTTATGAGCTTTTGTAAATTTTCAGCCTCCTACATATTGAAAATTCTGAAAAAATTTATTTTTTTATAAAATTCTCATCACACTGTCTTTGCAAGGCTCGGTCTCAGCTGGATTCAGTGTCTGTATCACACGGTCTGTGCCGGATTCGGTCTCTGCCACAATCGATCTCTGCAAGAATTCGTATCTACCATTCGGGCTCTGTAAGACGGTTTGTGCTACACTCCGTCTCTGCCTCAACCTGTCCGTGCCGAGTCCGACAGAGAAAGGGTGAGACAATCACATAGTTTAACAAGCATCTCTCGGGGAAAGTAGAAAAAATATTCAAATTTTTCAACATTTTCGAAAAATCAGAAAATACTGAAATGCTTCGTTTTACAAACATTTTTTTGTATTGTGTGCTTTTTGAATAATTTCCAGCATTTTTTGATTTTTTCAAAATTTTGGAAATTTCAAATCAATCCCTCCTCATGCCATGCAGAAACGATCTCTATCGGACTGTTTCTCAAGCACTGTCTCTCTGACGTAAGCGGTCGGTGCCTGCCTCGGGCTCAGCACGGACCGGTATCTGAATGCACGCCTCTGACATACCGACACTGAGAGCCGACGTGCTGCAGATAACACGTAAGGCTGACCCTGACCGCCAGAGACCGAGTCCTGCAGAGGCCACTTGGTGCACACACCGAGACAGCCAGCAACCGTGTGAGATAGAGGCCGAGTCCGACAGAGACATGTGTGAGGCATTGACCGAGTTTGACAGGCATCTCTTGGGGAGAGTAGAAAAATAATCATATTTTTCAAAATTTTCGAAAAAAAAATACTGGAAATTGTCTGAAAAGCGCACAAAACCAAGAAATTTTCAAAATTTTGGAAAAAAAATTGGATGTGAATTTTTTCAGAAATTCTTGGTTTTCTCCGCCTTTTCGACAATTTCCAGCGTTTTTTGTTTTTTTGAAAATTTTGAAATTTTTCAAAACTCCCCCTCCATGTACCTTGCAGAACTGATCTCTCTCGGACTGTTTCTCAAGAAATGTGTCTCTGACGTAAGCGGTCGGTGCCTGCCTTGGGCTCAGCACGGACCGGTATCTGCGTGCACGGCTCTGACATGCCGACTCTGACAGCCGACGTGCTGCAGATAACACGTAAGACTGACCCTGACCACCAGAGACCGAGTCCTGCAGAGGCCGCTTGGTGCACACACCGAGGCAGCCAGCAACCGTGTGAGATAAAGGCCGAGTCCGACAGAGACAGTGTGAGCATTGACCGAGTTTGAGAAGCCTCTCCTGAGGAGAGTAGAAAAAATATTCAAAATTTTCGAAAATTTTGAAAATCTTCAAAGGGGTACCCCTTTGAGAAATTTCAAAAATTGTCGAAATTTAAAAAAAAATTGAAAATGGTTGCAAACGGCATGAAACGCAAAGATAAATAAGAATTTTTGAAATTTGAGACAAAAATTTTGAAAACGGAATTTTTCAAAAATTCTTGGTTTTGTGCGCATTTTGAACGGTTTCCT
>NW_019059879.1:542494-554172 GCF_000696155.1 Zootermopsis nevadensis | reverse complement strand
AGACAGACAAGAAACTTCAGTATTGCTGAAACTCCTTCCAAACCCTTCTGTCCCATCAACTCTACATCTGGTGTTCCCTTCTAAGATTAATGGAGGGTTTTAATTGCGTCTTCTTCTTATAATTCTTGTCGTAGACTCCACCCTCTTGAACCCTCCACCAACTCCAAGCCAGCTCTCAACAACCCGTGCACGAAGTCTTTACTCACATTGGCACTGTGACGTGCAAACCTGGGTTCGCGACTACTTAGTACTAACGATTATTTCGTGTGATACCAAATCCTGTTATTTCTACGTAATTTAATATTAAAATCACTGAGTAATTATATTAGAACACCTAAATTTTTCTCACGCTTAATAAACTTTGGGGATGTATAATAAATACATATCCCCAAAAAAAATTGTATATTTTATAATACGAAATATAACTTCGTTATCGACATCTGTTTGGGGAAAGCTATATTTGGATTCACGATCATATAATATTGAATGAGGTATAAGAATCCCGTATCGGGGATCGAACTGAGAACGTTCAGTTCGTGGTGAAGACGCTATATTGACTGAACTACCCAATTTACGTATTTAAGAACTGCAACATTTAAAAACAAGTCATGAAATATAACAGTATGTTTATCAAATCTAAAACTTCTTGACGATGGTGAAGAGTCAATTGAATAAAAATTTACTTGGATATTATCCATCGTCTAGTAATAAAACGTAAAATATGTTTGTTTGTTTTTTTTAGAAAAGAATAAAGTATAATTTAGATTATCGTACACGTAATAAGTTTCTATGCTATTCGGATATTTGATGGATCGATCGAATCTCTTTAGATGCGAATTTTATGTACGAGTTTACAGCAAACTGAATGACAATATCTAGAGAATCGGTTCATGTAACAGTCACGTCTCCTTCGTATAGAAGTACAATATTTCTTATCCACTGTCTTAGCAGTTCTAAATGACAAATATGTTCAAACTTTACGACAATCTAATTAACTGAACGTCACGCAATCTGCGAATAAGTTTATTAGTAATTAATATCTTCTTATTAAGTGAGACTATGGTTTATGAATATATGTTCTCTTATAGCTCGAGGATGGATAAACCGATTTGCACCAAATTCGGTATGCTTATTCCTTCAAACCAGGAAGAAGTTTTATAAAGGTCAAAACCTCTAAAACAATTCTCTTTGAATGAAATCGTGTCCTTAAACATCCGACTGACGAAATGTCACGTGTTCTTGAACATTTGCGTAAGAAAATTTGGAGACCATCGATTCTGCATAAAGTGTTAGGTCACGTGTCTGGGAAACACAGATGCCCCTCCCTCATTTGGTTAGAGAATACTTTTTTTCTCTCCTGTTTCTTACGCTGAATTTTTGCAGTTTGACAAATGGCGTGTCAGTCTCACGTTTGAGCAGTATACTCGAATGTAGAGTCGTTACTGGAATTGAGTTCAAACCATGATGCAGAAAAGGTCAGGCAGCCATTTATAGACTTTGTCACGTCCAATATCCCATATGTAATACACAGTAAGACTATACCTTCTCGCTTCTAGAGAGTTGTTATGTATAAAGCATTTTATAGATGTACACATTTGGGTTTCGTACCCGAAGTTGAATTCCATCTGCAAAAAACACATGACAAGAATTACGATTATATAATTCTTCATGTTTCGTTATAAATTTAATTTTTATAACTTTATCTAATATGAACTCTAGTTCAGAGATTAATTAAAATATTAATAATGTTTCGGGACTTAGTATTAAATTAAAATTATACCATAGGAACATTAAACACGGTTATTCTGAAAAATCCCAATACGTAATATACAAAAAAAATAAGTGTAAAAAAGCAGATGTAAGTTTTCAGTTTGTAAAAAAATATATAATTAAATAGAATAATAAACATACGTTATTTATTTAAACGCGTTGTTAACTTAATACAAGAGGTGACGTTGGTTCTTGGAATATCATTCTGTTATATGCGTGGAAATATTCACGTATCATTTCTGAATGGTCAGTAGACCTGTTATGAAATGGTGCACATTTAATATATTTTATAGTTAACAGATACTGCTCCATAGATTGGAATCGGGGGACAAAAGAACTTTATATAAGGGGGATTCACCAAGCCCTTTGCTCGAGTTCAAAAACGCTGTTCCATAACCTTTTTTCTTAACACCGTCACGTCTTACGAACTTTGAACAAACTTCGAGCTTTGAATAAATGACGTTAATTCTCAAAGTTCTCTAGAACTCTGAGAATTACAGCGTCTTTGGTTAAAAGTTTTACCCCCCTCCTTTTTTTCATTCCTGTGCTTACCAAGCAAGAAATCCTTCGAACATGTTCAGTCTGTTCTGTAATACAGCAGACGTACTTGTATTATTACGAATGTGACAGCCAATTTTTACCCAAGCTAAAGCATAATTTAATAGATAAACTACGAGAGAGACAATGAAAATCTAAAAAAAAAAGTTTCTATTTTCTCCAAAACTGCAGAACTTATAAAGCATTCATATGAAAATGAATCACATTATACTTCTTTGTTAAAGAAAATCTCGATACTGGGGCAAATGGAAGGTCTCGATTTAAATTCTCGGCCAGGATACAGAATTCTATGATAGATTTATCTCAGCCCATTCAGAAAAATACTAAATAATTCCACATCCTTACGAAATCACGAGTCACGTTTCCATTTGATACATAACCTATACAGTTGAGAAAATGTCGTTAAATAAACTAGAAAACAAACATACATGGCCTACTCCAATTTTTTCGTCGAATTTCAGTGTTATAAATATGGTACACAATCGTCAGCCTATAAAGATAACATCGATCAATACTTATATAATTTTCGAATTTCTAGAGTAAAAAAACTCATACTATTATATCTGTATAAATGCTTCAAAATATCAAATATTTGTCTCTTATGTCAACCAAGCACAAGCCTATTTATACTGACAGATTAATGATTTTTTTTATATAAAATGTACGTATTCCTCCTAAAATGGCTTCTCTCTTTTTCTGTCCAGATATTTCTGTACAGCCCTGAAGGACTCAGTCAACTGCTACACCTTGGAAGTATCTTTTTTCGGATACCAACGTCCAAATTCTCAAGGAATATTCCAGTACACAGAAGATGCATGTATCCTTGTAACTAACAGCATTAATGGCTAAAGAATATAACCTCACAAAATTAATTTGTAACTAACATTTTAAAAGATCTTCAATATCCTATGCAACGCGAGACGTTACAAAAAAGAAGACAGTAGCTGAGCGCGATAGTGAAAGACAAGTGAAGGCCAAACATGCGTGAGGCGTATATGGAGACAAAATGTAATTTAAGACAAGCAAATGCAAGCGGGGACAGACAACGAATTACAAGTGGTAGCAAGACAGATAAAGCCGATTAGAGAAGAAACAGGTGAAGGACAGGAATATAGAGGAAGTTAGAAACCGCAGGGAATACAAGAAAGGCAGATCAATGACGTCACGGATTAGACCACTTAAATCTACTACAGGCATTATTATACTGAATTTTTTTGACGTAAATACGTCTATAAGGAAGGGTCATTCGGCAAAAAGGGAAACGAAAAAGGGAAACTAAAAATGGAAACGAAAAAGTGTAACAAGTGTACCTAGGGAACGTCGTGTTTACTCGGCATTGTTGTTACCTATAAAACATTTCATTACATTACATTACTTTCATTACATTCATCTACCACAGACCCATCTTAAGCGTAACCAATTCAAGTTAAATAAGCAAAGTCTTAATCAAACTTATCTCAATTGTAAAGCATGTATAAAGGAAATATTTAGAATAAAGCCAATATATAAACTTCCTTTCCGTATAGAATTAGTTACGTCAAATTCTCCGGAACCATGGTTCCACTGTAACTTTTTATTTATTTCTCAATTTCCACTGCCAGCGTCAATTTTGTTTCACTTTGCTTTATCCTCCACATGTCTAACCTATGTTCGCTCGTCTTAACTCGCTTTGTCTTGTCCATTATACGGTAGCTCCGTCCCGGACATTACAAAATGCTACGAAATTCCATTAAGACAATGAATTATCAGGAATTATGTCCGTTGTAATTAATAATTTCCTTGACCTGGTCATCAGACTGTAGGCTCGGTCGTAACATTGCCCGCACCTACCTGGACTACTACAGAGCCATTGGAGTGATACCGGCAAATCTACCAATTACAATATCCACGTCTCCTGACCCCAGGATGCGAGCTAGATCAAGCCGGAGTCCTTGTACCCGTCCACGGACAACGCGCGGGAAGGCAGTACTTCGTCTACACGAACTCACGTCTGTCCGCGACCGGGGTAGTTCGTCCAGTGACGGGGGAGGCGATTCGCCAGTGAATCTCGAACCCAGGTCATTTCAACACGACAGACGCCGTTCAACTCTTCTGATGAACTACAGAGAAATTCCAACTTCTCTTCCGGAACCGAATGTGACCCCAGGCTTAAGAGGTCTGGCAGGAAGGAAGATGAGGGGTGGAGGAATTTGCCATTCGGTAGTGACAACCGCCTCAAGGCCACCGCCAGCTCCGCCGAGACTCGCGATCATCGACTTCAACAAATTGACTCGAGGTGGCTTGGACCAGGCCACAGGACGAGGCAGAGGGAAGTCAAAGAGACGGGACACAAGGCAAAACAGAAATTCTCCTACAGCAAACCGATTCTAGATCTTAACGCGTAAAATTCCGGCAATACAGCACGCCTCGTGGCCAAATGTTTAACTAAACTTCTCTAAAAAAATGTTTTTCTGTCCATTACTCGCCTTTCTTAATAGGTATCAATGCCTAACTGACACAGACTGATAGTCTAGTCAATTAGCTAAAAATAAAAATTGAATCACACAGAATATTATTAAAAACTGTTTTAATATATAAACTTCTAACACATATTAACCTGAACCTCGTCATATATTAATTATCTACAAGAATTTAGAGAAATGTTATGGTCTTCAGAACGTTTATTTTTAATTGTGAATAGAAATACGTAATATTTATTATTGATAACAAATATCTATATATTAATTACACTGAAAAAAGGGTATTTTCTGGGGTATAAGTACCAGGTACATGTTCAGATATTTCTGCACAGTCAAGAACTTTAATATCTAACATTAAAATATATAATTAATTTGTTGTTCTTTCAAGGAAAATTTTCGATATCACTATTCAACAAACAAAACAATATAGAATCCAGGTACATGGAAATAAGATATTTCTGTCTCACGACAAATTTCCTTGTACTAAAATAGATTTTCTGTTTGAAATTTATACTGTTTCGTTATAAAACAGAACCTACTGTTAGATGTCCTTGCAAATATATAACCCTATACGAATTCGAAGGGGTTTTCTATCTGTGTTACATTTAGTAACAAAAAGATTTAAAACTTGTTACACGATGGAAATAAAATAAAAACAACAGAAAAACTTAAAATGTACAACACAGAAAAAATCAATTCCCACATAAATCATCCTTCGATATAATAAGCAATTGTGTGGTTATCATTTATTGTTGTTAATGGATTTTGTTCCTTATTGCGATAATATTTATAAATAGTTTGTTACTATTAGAGGGCTGTGGACTTGATGGCATAACAATATAACCGTTGCCATGGTAATACTTCTATTTACATGTACACAACAAAGTTATTATATTATATAATCGATATAAGATTGGATATTTGAGAACATATAAAATGAAATCGTATTACATTTTTTAATTAATTTCAATTTTTATGTTCTTCTTGGTATAAACAGTGCACAAAATACTTTTCGTTCATCCACAGCCTTCTATACGCGTCTAAACAATTGTACGCAAAGAATCAAAACAGATGTTTACGTTTTAACGCCGTAACAGCTTTGTTACACATTTATATAAAAGTGTTATTATAAGTAATCTACTATATTTTCTAGTCATAAAAGATTTTCCATCTTTTTAATACGACTAACGCACATGTAATATTTAAGATGTTTCTAATTGTAAAATATTCTTTGCCTAAAGAGTAAATTCTTGAATTCTGATCAAATAATTTTTAACGCACGTTTTATATTAAATGTTTTCTTAAGGGAATCCAAGTTAAATAAAGACAATATGACGATTAAGACCTTATATGTTATTTATTTATAATTTATTTCAAAATACTGCCAGTTACCTAATTTAAGGTACAATGTCGAAATATGCTTAAAGAGGGCGACGTAAACTCCCAGATCTCCCCGAATACGACGCAGATGGGTTAACCACTCCTCGAGCTACGTTTACAAGATAAACAACTTAACATTCTGCAACTGACAAAGTACGCTTTTATCATTTAGTTAAGAAACTTTTATCTTCCTTCTACCCTCCAAAAACGTCAAGATTAAAATATACGAAGATAAAATCTTACCTGTTATTCTGCAGGTAAGTTTCAAACTTCGTCTCTCGCCCCAAAGGAGGAACACAGATTGGGAGCCATGTTTTTCTTCTGGGGTTTTGAGAGGTGTAAACGCCCAAAGGAGGAACACAGATTGGGAGCCGTGTTTTCTTCTGGGGTTTTGAGAGGTATAAACTTGTCGGCAGATGGCATAGTCTCGGAGAAACATAATATCTCCACGTTCAGGGCTACACGACCCCAAAGCCCAGAGCATCATCGAACTCGCCTACGTAAACCTCAAATCTATTTGAGAAAAGGTCACTGACGAGACAATTTTGACCTAAGATAAAAAAAAACTAGCAGCATAACCAAGTAAATTACGTAATAGAAAGATTTATTATACATATTTTTGGCCTATTTATCTGTGGTCCATTTAACGATGTCGACTCGTCATAAAGTATCATTAAGGTATTTATAATGTAATAAAATCTTAATACCAGTAACACGTCATTAGCAAATAAAACTTTTTAATGACTAGTGCAACAGATGCATGAATGTATGTATTCGAGCGTTGTGGACCACAATTTTTTATAAGCTTCTCAGATTCTCACATCAGATCATAAACGAACAGCCACGAATTCAATCAAAATGCAGTTTCAGGTATATTACAAAAACAAATTTAATGACGAACATGGTACTTACATTAATGAAATAACAGATTAATACCAAAAAAAACCCTGTAACGTTATGTTTAGTCTAATCTAATTATATTTGATCAAAACAAAAGTTATTCGTATGAGCAAAACAACGAATTCTTTAGACGTAATCATGAATAAAGTAATGCAAACGTTGTTAACTGTATAGCTCAAGGAATCGAAAGTTTGTGCAGGAGAGAGAACGAACCAGTTCCCCCAATAAAAGGCTGGCCAACCATCAGGCGACTAGATGGCGACACTAGTTCATCTCGCTTCCCTGAAACAGAATAAAACAGTTGATATTTCAGGTTATAACAGCGGTGAGGACACAGATGGCCGTCGTCCGGTAGCCCCGATGACAGAGGCAGCAAGTACCTCTGAAACGTTGGTAAACTTCAGACTACATAACGCTACAACCCAGAAGACAGCCATCTTTATAATCACCACCGTGGTTTATACCATGTCGTATTACGTTACTATAACCACATATCTATATATACACACAAATACAAAGCCAAAAGTTCCTTTCAAAAACCCAAGGACAGAGTTTATTTATACCAATAAAGGCAGGGCATTTACATTAAGATTGCCTATCGCTGTAATATAAACGAATCAAATAAGAAATAATATTAATTAAATATAAACTGAAGTACACTATCAAATACAACTTACTCTCGTCATATTTCAGGCTTAAAAATGTGATTATCAATGTTAAAATCCACTCGCAGACATTATTAACATAAAATATGCTACATTTTACTGATGAGTTATAAAATTATAATAATATTATTTATTATAATAAACAATTTTCCATGCTCAATGTCCCTTACGAACTAATTCACTACTTAAGATAGTGTAGTTGCGTCATATTGTGACTTATTAAATTAAAATTAATTATATGGTTTTCGGTCAAATCACAATGTATTTAAAATAAGATAATTAAAATAATTAAAATATCATTTCGTGTTCCATATCGAATAATCGATTTACAATTGGAACATTTACAACATGTTTCGGTTTTATTAAACCATCATCAGGTGTAAAATTATATTAATAAATTTAAAATTCAATTACAATTTTTACAATTTTTTCGTAGTGTAGTTTTTTGGAGGTGTTCGTGTCCAGATATTTTCATATAATGGATCAACTTTATTGTTTGAAGTGATGCATCTGATGTTTACATAGGTCTGTGAATTATTATTAATTATTATTAATTATCTTATTTTAAATACATTGTGATTTGACGGGAAACCAAATAATTAATTTTAATTCACTGCTTCTCGGTTTAATTAACTACGCGTTCCAAATTCCCAAATACCCATAAATTCTGAATTTGAAGGTAGAGGTCCTGCCTGGAGGCATTGAATAAAATAAAAAATATCTGGTATTAAAGTCAGGAATCGAACCCGAAATCCCCCGGGTACCACTGAGAGCCAAGCATGCTAACGCAACGTGCCATGTTATGATTTCGTAAGTAGTCTAGGAAAAAATATGTTGGTGGGGTTCCACAGACGATAGGACAAATACAATTATAGCTCATCTGCCCCACAGACAATTTCTAGTCTGCATTTAATATTATGGCTGATTTTTTAAGAATTCAAAATACATTTTACATAACTGGAAGCATTGTAATTGTGAAATAAATATTAATTCGCATACAGTATCGATTTAATTACATATGCAAGACCACATTTGGTTTTGATTAATTAACCGGTGGACACCTCCAAAATTTATGGCACTGATAATCACTCTATCCCTCGATAACAAATTACATTTTAAAAAAAAACTAGTTAAAGCGAATACACAAATCCCAATTATCAAAACCCCATTAAAATAAAGAATACAGTCGTTACTGTGTCGCTTGCACTCAAAATTAAATCGCGTAAATTACAAATATTCTCGTAATTTCTGTCTCTGAAGCCAAAATATAAATCAAAGTCGCAACCATTTCGGAATTTCACTTTCCACACAAAAATTACCTCAACAAAATGTGCACGCATTTATAACCTCGTATTAATTACTGGACTCCTGGGGTCTCGGGTTCGACTCCCGGCGGTGCCCGAATTTATAACTTGTGTTGGGCAAGGCCGTGGTCTAGGCAACACGGAGTTTTCCTCCGTGGCATCCCAACAATTACTCCATTCACACACAGAAGAAGGCAATGGCAAACCACTTCTGGATCATCTGCCAAGAACGTATATGAACAGGTCCCAGTCCGAGAAAAGGATGGAAGGATCCTGGTCATATGGACCTGTCGTCAGACAGAACAAACAAAACTTCCGGTTTCTCCCTGGCATCCCAACAATTACTCCATTTACACACAGAAGAAGGCAATGGCAAATCACTTCTGGATCATCTGCCAAGAACGTATATGAACAGGTCCCAGTCCGAGAAAAGGATGGAAGGATCCTGTTCATATGGACCTGTCGTCAGACAGAACACTAATAATAATAATAAAAACATTACACGACGATAGAATCTTTCGTGGTGTTTCTCAGTCCCTTTAGACGGATGTTCAAATAGGCCGTCTCCGTACAAGACCATATTAATCGCCGATTGTGATCAAACTCCTACTGAATTAGCCATTTTGACACTGAAATTAAAAATGTCGAGAAACTAAGAAACTGATTTACAAATCACTATAGATACAAGAGATAAATCACTTCTTCCATAACCCAAAAATGTCTTCAGATTTTCCACGATTAATAAATCAAATCTATATTTTTTTACTACAAATTCTTTATAACAAAAAAGTACGCTCAAATAACTGTTGTAATGTATGTTAATGAATGCAGTTGGAATGGTTCTGGAGCTAACAAACTGTAGTATATGAATTAACATCGTTAAAGAGAACTCGACAGACAGTGGATCCTTGTGTAAAGTCCTGTACCGACCACAAGTTAATTTTAAATCCACCATGGATTTCACTACATAATAGAACTCTCGTGGATATGCCAGTTAATTTAATCCTAAACTCTATTCTCTGCACTGTCGACTTTCGCCAATGTTACATTGGGGGTGGCAGACGTAGCTTTACGGTTCCTATAATTTTGGTCAATAATGTACCTGAAACAAAGAGTGGGTATAATACTAGAAATAACATATGTCTACGTGAGTCTCCAAAGAAAACTAAAATGTAAACATAAATTAATCTGAGATTTATTATAGAGACGTATTCCAACAGAACTTTATCCCAAATTATCTTCTTTATATAAAATAATGTTCATAATTTGTATCCTTCACCAGATATTATTTTGGTTTGACTAATAAAGCAGAATGCGTAAGATGAGAAATTAATATATAATTTTAGCCTAAAAGTCCTATGGGAACATAATCACTAAAATGTATCTCAAAGAAACAATATCAAAGTATGGACTGCTACGAACACGGTAATGAAAATTCGGTTTACATGAAAACCGGGTAGCTGAGCGATTAGTTTCTCATGAAAGACTCTCCTCCATATATCTTACCTCTGTCTACGAGTACAGACCTCATCATCATCATCATTTATAGATGTGGTTGTGTGACCTCCACTTCCGAAATGGTTAGTCACTTCAGACATTTTGCAGGTTTCCCTAGACAGGTGATCAGCCCTTATCAAAAACCTTTATCCACACAGGACACCACAACACACAAACACGCAGAAAAACATCCATGGTTTCAGCAGAATTCGAACCCGTTACCCCAGCAAAAAAAAGGTCAATTCAGTATTTTAAATAAAATTATCACGCGTGCTAAGCGGTTGAGCGCCAGCTTTGTCCAACTGAATGGCAAAGATTTCTCAGTCCGAAACATTTATCGTCCTCCGTCTCTGTATGTTATTCTTATTCAAAGCCTTACCAACATGCATAACCGTTCAAATAATTCACAAAATAAAACGACTTCGAATGTAAAGTTCTATGATATTACATAAATCATGTCTGCAGAAAACAAACTACAAGAATACCCCAGAATCAATACATTACTGTTACAGAACTGTAAGATACATCGAACTGAAAATCGCTACTCTGAACCAAGACTCGAACGTAAATCTCGGTTTTATTTCTGTACATATAACGAATTTTTAAAACTAAGATTCACATTCAGATTTAAGGTTTTCATTTTGATTCTGAAACACCCCCCCCCCCAGACACTTTTACAGGCTTCATTCTTCTCTCAATATTTATAGTACAGTTCTAGGATAATAACTCAAGGTTAAAATAGGCCACGGTAACTTTTTTTACATGTAATTCACAGGCTACCTTTCAAAACTACCCCTTCGTTTGAAGCTGTGTAAACGGGACAAAAAAAAAACGTAACTTTCGTCAAGATTTTTACGTTTTATATTTACTAGACGATGGATAATATCCAAGAAAATTTTTATTCGATCCTGGGGGTCTCGGGTTCGATTCCCGGCGGTGCCCGAATTTATAACTTGTGTTGGGCAAGGCCGTGGTCTAGGCAACACGGAGTTTTCCTCCGTGGCATCCCAACAATTACTCCATTCACACACAGAAGAAGGCAATGGCAAACCACTTCTGGATCATCTGCCAAGAAAGTATATGAACAGGTCCCAGTCCGAGAAAAAGATGGAAGGATCCTGTTCATATGGACATGTCGTCAGACA
>NW_019059879.1:526603-540005 GCF_000696155.1 Zootermopsis nevadensis | reverse complement strand
GGCAATTTAACACAATTTATGTTCCCATTAAGGAAACTCTAGTTTACCCATTTTCTGCAGACCTTACCAGCACTGAGTACCATAATATCGGGACATACAAAAACCCCTGTTACAAGTCACACAATTATAATGCCCAGTTGTTCCATTGTTTCACTGTAATTTAATGCGAAATATAAACACGTATCATCAACTATTTTGGTATAACCTACGTCATTTTAACACCTCGAATCTATGCGTCAGGAACATACTCGTATTCTTTGTTTACAATAATTTTTCATTGCAAGAAACAATCCCATTTACTTTGTAAAAAAAAAATCTGATAATTTCGATAGAATCAAGCGATCCCTCGAGAATTTAGATCGAATCTCTGCAAAATTCGAGGTAAAATATTCCATTTATAACGCGCGCTTCATGAGACACAGACACAATTTTTCAAACTCCCCCTCCGATATCCACAATATGGCGATTGTAGATAAAAAAAATAATTCCCTGTAAGGCGACAGACTATTATCACAGCAGTAAATGTATTCTATTGCCATCCGCAAGCTCAAATCTGAACTCAGTGATCTAAAATATTTTCTTATAAAAGTTATTCTCTCAAATTTCAGAACAGCTGACTCAACGGAGCAAAGTTCTTTGTGAGAAGCTAATAACTGCTCAGCTAGTCAAAGAGTTTCCTGCCTGCAACATGGATGTCCAGTACCATACACACAAAATCCCACCACTGGTCCCTATTCTTAGAGAGATCAATCTAGTCCACGCTCAGATTCACCATTTATTTCAAAATGTGTTTTAATATTATCCATTCATTTACGTACAGAAACACATTTTGTCTCCAAATGACGTTCTCACCATTCTCGTGGACATAAATCTCATTTTCCTTGATTTATTACATCTAATAATATTTGGTACGAGTTAAAATCTTAACACTCCTAATTGTTCAGTTTAAAACAGCCACTGATCAATTACGTAAATTATACCTCGACGCGGCACTTTCGTTAAGAGCTACAAAATATTTTTTGAAGGCAGAAAGAAAGAAGTTTTCTTTATATATGTGACTGCAAACTTAAATGTACTTAGCACAGTCTGAGAACTTAAAAAAAATCCCATCCGTATCACATATGAAGCAGCCAATACACAGCAGTTCATCCTCGTAAGCGGTCTACAAAAGAACTGGACATTGTCATTGGTTGGTTTAGACTTTAGAGCCTTCTTTTGAAACTCTGACAAAAGACGGCTTAGTAACGCATTCAGGAAATTTCAACATACAAATTATGACTCTCTTTTCTGTACCCAAAACCCGAGTTTTTGTTCCTTAAAATATTGGATAAAATACGATAACACAAAGTCCACGCTACACGTTGCAGGTTCTTCGAATAAAATATCACTAAACATTATATCAGGACACTATTTTTAAACTAATAACTGTCGTTCCCACCTCGCAAATATATACATGACATCCATACCAAGTTTTGTAAAAATCCATCTAGTGGTTCAAAAACCATGAGTGTACGTCCAGACGGGCATGGTGATATTTCAAGAATATTTTTTCATTCTAAAATAAAATATGACTGTATGTGAGTTCTTGAGGAAGATTTTGTTACCCTATTGCGCTAGACCAGTCTACTTTCAGTCTTTCATATTAAGCTGTGACGTTATCCGTCCCTTGAAATGTTTCGTTACTGGGAAACGCCGTGATTCTGCTGCAACCTCTCCGACACGTATGTCGTGCGGGCTGCGTCAATATCGCTATCAGGGAGTGTGAAAATTATCTATTATCCGAACTTCGGTTATAAGATATTCCGTTTTTATCCGACCTGCCGTGTCGGAACGTTCCATTTTATCAACAGTCGACTCAGAATGAATCAACCACCCCCCCCCCCCCCCCCCGCCATGCACATTCTACATTGTTTATGTACTCCGTTGCTACAGACGTACTCCTGATGACGCGCTGGGGGTGACCTTACAGCAAACAAGAGGAACTCTTCCCTTCATAAATTTATATTATCTTTGTGAGATTTTTCATTTGATGTCGTATAAAATTTTCTTCGAAATTTAATAACTTAAATTGAGTTATAAACTGAGTTTATATTTACCATCGTATTTTTCATTTGTCTACATTATTATCAGATATGTTCGATTATCTGATCGTCTTCCGGTCCCGATTAGGTAGGATAATCACAATTATATTGCACTTAGAAATCAGAAAAGAAAACTACATAATATAAGGATATTTTAACTGAGTCTATGGCGTTAAGGTAAAGATAATTACGTCATTTTTCATGAGAGAAAAAAAAACTTTCAACTTATACGCAGTAATGTACTTAATAGAGTACTTCATTATGTCATTTAATGGAACCCAGTATGCCTTAATGGTATAACTCAGTTTTCAAACTGATCTTATTAATAGAACTTCGAGATGGATTTATCTCGTCTGAAGCAATTTCTGACGTTAACCTTTTTTTTTTCTAACACATATATTCTCAAGAGGTAACCTTTCGGAGGGCCAACTGTGAAAAGACAGGAGGCTAAGGGGAGAAAGGGGGATTTCGAATTTGACTTTAAGATGTTGCATCAAGAATACACCGTGTGGATTATTAAATATATTTTTACTTAGGTTAAGAAACCGTTTTAAAACATTTTTGGACAGAATTTTATCTTTAAAGTTTTAAAATAAAACAGTCTAAAATTAACAATAAAAATCTTTACATTTTGTTCAACCTGAACACGTCATAGAGTGAATAAAATATCTCTATTTCAATGGTAATTTATCCGGTCGGTGTTCATTCCCTCAATAACTGGAATTCGTGATTCGAGACATACATTCTTTAACTGCCTTGTAATTAGTCTTCCAATAGTATGTGGAAACATTCATGACAAAATTTTATGTGGCAAAATGGGCCTATAGAATAATTTACAAAAAAACAAAATACCCTGCGTCAGTTAAAATCCATTTTAATATTATCCCAATATCTAAGCTCGCATCTCCCTAGCAGATCCTTGAGACTATAACTTGTGTACGTGATGCTTGTCCACTTCAACGCCATAAATCATGTATCATGTAACGATGTTTCTTCATCCTAACTAAAACACATGTAATAAACCATCACTGGCCACTAATTAACTTATTTGAAACGTCGTGTTTATATATTATATAATTCCCAATCTGTCTTAAATAAAACACTTTGCATTAACACACGCAAAACCCAACTTCTGTGCATCCTAAGCTACTGACTGCATCGTCTTCATTATCTACGGAATGCTACGTAAAATTCCATGTTCAGATAAAAAAGAGACATTTCTGGATTCACGGCTACGAAATTAAAGAATTCCTTCTTGCATGCCTCTTTTGTTCGGAATAAGTCGCCTGAGTAAAGTTTCATTAAGACATGTAAAGGAGATATCTTTCCTATACGTCATGCCATTTTATATCGACTTTACACTTGGTTATCAATCCAATATATCTTCACTGTTAAATTCTACATTCTTCATACCTTCTTTATAAATATCTAGACAAAACTACCGAGAGAATTAGTTCCAAATCTGAGATCAGTAGACCAACACAGGTCCACGAGATGCTATTTACGTTATTAAAATCAACAGAAGAAACTTCTCACGGCGTCTTCTGGGTTATAGTGTCATGTAACCTCGTAGATATTTACCGACGTTTCACAGATTCTTGCTACTTCCATCATCAGGACGATTATGTATACCACAAATACTTCTAAAACGTCGGTAAACTTCTACCAGACTACACTGTGCAACATCCCGAAAGAGTACCTTCATAATCGCCAACATCATAACCTGAAATATCCCCGGAAAGATTCCGTTAAATTGTATTTTCTTGGTTGCTTGGCAATATCCTCTAATATAAAGGACGCGTATCGGACGCCACAGATGTTCGAAGAAAAACGTGAGAATTAGTTTCTAGAGACAGAAGTTTCCACTCATTTTGATAGCAATCTCTGAAGAAGAGAAAAGAACGCCTGTGGCAGTCGGCTGATGACAGAATTCAATCTTTTCCCAAGTTACCACCACGTCTTTTTCTCCCTTACGTCTCTACTACCGAGTGCAAGAAAGGTTAGGTTATGATATTTGACGCTCCTTCCTAATTACGTGACGGAGAAATTCGTGGGAAACGGGAAAAAAAAGAAAGTCTACGGATGACTTGGCTGGCGAACCTATTCTTATCTCTCGTTGCCAGTTCAACAGATTTTCTTACTAGAATGTTGGCGTCAGACACCGACAAACGAAAATTCTCAGTCTAGTCACCATTCAGACAAGCAAAATCCACGCGGAGTAAAAACACCAACAATTTAATAAATTCATCAAGATGTAGCGCGTAATTAATAACATTAATGAACAGCAGCGAGTTATTTTTCGACGCTGTACCAAATGCAGAGGATAATGATTGATTACTCATTCAACAATAAGTGTTAAAGGTCTGTAACATCGAATGGATTTATTCTTTGATTTATAAATCGGGAAAAAATGTAACGTATTTAACGTTTCATCCCAGTACTTTGCAGGGAGTAATGAGAAAAACCACGTAAAATAGGACAGCGGGTCACAGAATCCAGGGTACAAGGACAAATCTAACCAGGTGAGATATCAGGTTCTCAAGGCGACAAGTATAAGACGGTTAACTTCCGGAATGCTATGTCGTAGTCTAGTATAAATTGACGAAAAATAGGTCACAGACTACGTAAGACGAAAATCACTACATGAAGAAATATTAACGATGATAACAAGGTATAGATACGGAGATGGGTAATATTATGGAACGTAAAACCCGAGCGCACCAACTATTCGGGAGGACCCGGTTCAAATTCCGTCCTGCAGACCGGTTATCCTGAGACGTACGTGACTTTCCTCAGTTTTTCCAGGCGAATTCCAGAACAGTATCTTAAACGCAGGTCACGACTCCTTCCTTACACATTCTTAAAAAAAATTCTTTAATCGTTCTATAATTAGATAAAGTGTATTCGCTTGGCTCGAAACATGGCCAAATATGGGGACCTTTCTGGACACTCTTATGAACCTTCGAGTTTCATAAAAGGCGAGGAATTTCTCAACACTGTACAGTAGCCTGAAATGTTGATGGCGTAGTTAAATAAAATATTAAAAATAATAATAATAATAATAATACTCCATGGAGTTTGTTCCAAGCAATTAGTAATTTTTAATATTTCCAGTACACATTTGTTACAGGATCCAATGTTCCAAAAACAAAATTAAATTACGAAATACGACTATAATGTGCTACAAACGCCAAGTTGTGCGAGTAACGCCATAACGCGCCCAGTATACAAGGCACGCCACAAACAGACAGAAAACCAATTTCACGGTGCGGACTTCATAATGGTCTGATACATCCTCCCCAAAGCCCGTTCTCCGACGTCCCAAAACACCCACAAGCCACCAGCCCTACCAAAAAAAAAGCCTTTCCGATGTCGTACGCTGCCAACTTGACAAAAATTTCTTCGCCCAGATCGATTTCCCTTGTAAAGATCGATTGGTGAGAACTGTCAGATGATTAACAATCGATTAACACTACAAGATCGAATGGTTTACGTTGTCAAGTTATAAAAATGATACTATCATAATGACTTCCTATTAGTCGAGGAAGGGACCGAGTTATATAAATGTCGTAAATGGGAGGATAATATTAAAATTAATCGAAATAAAACGGGATGCGAGTGGGGGATCGATTCATGTGGCGGAAGGCAGACACTGCTGGCAGGCCCAAGTACATGTAACTGAAACCTCGGGTTATATTAAAAGTTAATGATCTGAACAGCTACTAAAAATCAGCTTCCCAAGTACAGCTTTGTCGCGTGTGGACATTCGAGAATTCTCAGTGAAGTTTAGTCTACTTAAGAATTCATTCGAATTACAAATCAGAGAAGTCGATTGAATGTGTTAAAATCATATAAGTGCATGGTTCATATTCGTTATTAGATAATGAACAAGGACAGACACACAATACATTAAACTTAATCACGATGAGGATGATTCAACATTTCCTGATGTAAGCCAACCTAATGTTTCGGTCGGAAATTATTCTCCCCTCCTCCAGATCGCGATGGAAGCCATAATGACCATCTACATATTGGCAACTCAGAGTTATGGTCCATAACTTACCCGAATCGTTTTCAAAGCCACAATATCATACGAAAACAACCATTCCGTTCTATAATTTAATGTTTGTGAGAAAATTACTTTTAAGTTCTCTCTTACAAAATATATCAGAATTAAACTTCCGGTTTAATACGTCTTGTTCCATGAAACTGGGTTTTAAAGGGTGAGGAGTAAATGACAGATATTTAGCACAATTTTGATTCAATACTTACCCCGTGTTACCGCTATCTTCAGAAAATTAACAGAAGACTCGAACGACATCTGCTGTAGTGGAGATGCGTGATCTTCAATTGTTTTTCGACTGAAAGGTTCGTATTTTCCGTTGAAGGTCATGTAGTCTGCAACAAGAAGAAGATGTCGCGGGTCCACTACGATGCCATAGACCTTGAACACATCCTGCATTTCCTGGGTAAAAAAAACAAAACAAAAGGACTTTTAAATCTCGAAGTCGAGGAAACAATCATAAATAATACCACGGTCCCAATCCGCATATTTCTGAAGATGGTTATATAATTATTATTATTATTTAGTGTTCTGTCTGAGGACAGGTCCATATGAACAGGATCCTTCCACCCTTTTCTCGGACTGGGACCTGTTCATATACGTTCTTGGCAGATGATCCAGAAGTGGTTTGCCATTGCCTTCTTCTGTGTGTGAATGGAGTAATTGTTGGGATGCCACGGAGGAAAACTCCGTGTTGCCTAGACCACGGCCTTGCCCAACACAAGTTATAAATTCAGGCACCGCCGGGAATCGAACCCGAGACCCCAGGATTACAAGACCAGCGTTCTAACCGCTAGACCACCGTGGCTAATGGTTATATAATACATAACATTTTTCTTTTGAAGTTTGTCCATCGTCTAAATTATAAAACGACGTTTCAAAAAACTGGGGAAGAACACGGAAATCCTATCTCTGTTGTCCCCAACGGCTGACCTAGCCGCCTCAGGCATTTCTAGACGCGGTCTGATGATGGAACCAGCCAGGACGTCTGAAAAGTCGATAAATCTCTCTAACAGACTACACATCTCAACATGTCAGAAGATAAATCTCCATATCACAACCTGAAATAACATTGGGTTACCTTGACTTTTTATGCAATCATATTCACGAAGCTGTGTAAAAAAAGGGACAATCAAAATATAAAACGAAGTTATAAACACAGAGTAGACCTTACCAAACAGCAATTAGAGTGAACATAATACGTCAAATGAATTGAATTTTAAATTACTGATTTTAAAACAAAGAACATTACACAACAGAGGTTGAAAGTGCAATTAGAAGAGCTAGGTAACTGGACTGGGGTAGGTTAACGGGGGGTGGGAAGGGGTTTAATACACTATATCCTTCCCTTGTTTCGAATACGTCTTCATTATACTATATGGCTGAATCATACACGTGAAACAACTGGAAATTTGTGGCTCCAAAGTCAACAAGTTGTCAGACCAAAACAAATCCACATATGATTTTGGTGCTGATTAAATCCATACATTATAAATTTTTATTGGTTCCCTTTTCCGCTCCCCTCCCCTCAACCACATGCGACCAAACCACGGTGCATTATGTCACAGAAACAACATACACGAAGATTTCATTTTTAAATAACCATCCCCAGTACAAAAACAGAACACACATTATTACACGCATAACAAAGTTCGCTTTAATTTTTATTGTTTAACTGAGTGATTTATTGTTTCAACGCGTGAAAATAATTATCTATAGAAAATGAAAATAAATTAGAAGCGTTTAGCTCGTATTCGGAGTTAATCCGTTGACACAGAATTGTTTTTGGGTCATCGAACACCACATATTTAGTATTCATTTGCGCCATTTCCCTCTATAGGCATTTTCTGCAACAGCTCGTGTTACGTTTGCTGCAGCGAAAACCCGACTTTTTAACGCTTCTGCGCATATAATGTCACGTGACTTCGCGAGCCAATCAGGTTCGTAAATGGTGTAAAAAGTAATTCACTTGCCACACTAGCTTCGTTGACCGTCACAAAAACACGCGAGGGAGAGAAGTTTAGACCGCAAAGCACTAGTCCACACGGAGAGATAAACGAGTCTTTCCTTGTACTGTTCAATGTGAAATTATAGAAGTAGCCATGTGGAATAAGGCTTGTGGCTGCATTGCTAGTATTTTATGCTTCCTTTAGTCCAAACACTATGCAGTTTACAGGTTAGTGTATAAAAATACTAACAAGTTTTGACGAGATTAAAACGGGGGGGAAATGTTTTCCGTTACACGTTTCAGGTTTTCACAGAAACTTTACCTTCCTGTTCCACCTTTTCGTTTTCATATTCCCCTCCCCTCTTCCAGCGAGCCCTTCCCATATTCCCCTATCGTAAGAATAACCAAAGACCTGGCCATCAGATAATTAAATAAAACTGAGTGCTGATAGCGAAATGATATTTTAAATAGCAATGAACTTTCGAAATCCGTTTAGCAAAATACTATGACTCAGATAATCTCGTGGCAATTTTATGATCCCGTGTAGTCGTCTAACACGTACTGTTACTACTATGCAATTCGGTTAAATAATGGATTTGATGAAAAATGTAACGTGTGAATGATGTTTCCCTTAAGCAAATAAAAGTAACAAGGGAATCCGAGCTACATCTGCTTGGGTAAAGGACAACTGTTGGTTCTGTTGATTAATACGCTCATTATCCGAGGGCCATTTGCTGCAGAGGAAGACCGAGAAACGTGCTTCTAAGAAATCAACAATTGAAAGACGCTCTTTGGGGCGGTGTGGAGAACATAGTTGACCAATACACTCTCTCTCCTACACACACTTCTTGAAATACGGATGTAATTTGCAACTGGGGCTCTTACTATAGATTGGGGGGGGGGGAGTTAATGGTTTGGAATAACACGAAGAAGTTCTTTTCTCCGGCTAGTGAAGAAAGTCACGATAAGATAGGTAGAGCAGACGAGTCGCAATGCATTATAAAAAGCAACGGTTATACTTTGCCAGTCTCATATTATACTCAGGACAATGTATTACGTCATTGTTATGTATAACTGTATAGGAAGGCTGTTATGAAACGGTTTCGCTTCGGAGACCAATTTTTAACTCTTTTATCCTCGTTTATATTTAATTAACGACACATTTTTCAGTTCCACAGACAAAACATAGTCTAATGAGAGGATGACAGTGAATTGGAAAGGATGTGGAAGGAAGCGGTCGTGGCCTAATTTAAGGTACTATCACAGCACGTGCCTATAGGGACTGGAAAAAAGCGTGAAATGTTTATATCGTGAACATTAACCAACCTACTCACTTTTACTTTCACATATTTCGAGACGAGACAGAGACTGCCATCTCACATTTTATGGAGATCTGCTATTCTTATATGTTGGCACCCAAAATCAGTATCAAAATAATAAAGAATTACCGTGAAAGCTTTGAGTCAGAGATTATTTTTCGCGTTATATGATAACAGCAGGCTAATTTTATTCTACATTCACATAGTAACTAATATTAGGGGAAAAAAAGTCTGTGGGTACATGACTCGCAAACATCACAAAAAATTATTCGCTACGTGAAACACGATAAGAACTCTGACAGAAGTCACCCAAGCCCACAGCCGTCTACCGTCAGCCAATTCCGAACACATCACTCTAACGAGCTTCACATCCACCTGACCAATACGTCCGGGGGGGGGGGGGGGGTCCCCCCCCTCTCCCTGAGAATGAAGCAACATAAGCGTGAACCTAACCACTAATTCCATCTAGCGTCGAAGTGAAACGACACTCTACTCCCACGTCTTCATGGTGTGATGTTACTTAATTAAGCTATTCACAGGGACAATTATCACCTCTTACATTCAAATAGAACAATGTTAAATAACGTGAATAAATCGTGTTTTGTGAAGAAAAATATATATATATATGAAATTAAATAAAAATAAAAATTACGTGCAACAAATGAACATAAAAATCTTCCGATTGCCTGAAATTTATTCCTGTGTGAGTCTAAACCAAAGTCAAGTACCGGATCACAGAGATGAAGCCCTAGACTTCGTGGCTCTAATTCTTCAGACAACGAACGTACTCCTGAACTTATACCGCCCGGCATCTCCAGAGTGTAAAACAAGTTGCCTACTGTAACGGCGATGTTATCACACACACACACACACACGTACATACCCACGTTTGAATAGAATCCGTTATAAAATGTTACATTAGTTGAATCGACATAAACATTTATTATATTTGTGACATTTAAATAAAACATTTCAACAATTCTTGTGACAAACTTTTTAAAGCAAAGCAGACGTATGGTCTAACCCAGTGGTTTCAACCTGGGGTAAGCGAAGACATCTTAGGGGGTACGTGAAATTTAAAAATATATATATTATTTTATGACAAACACTGAATAATCAGTAATGTAATTTATTTAATTTATTTTAGATGTAGATTAAATACTATGTATAACTTGAATTATACACCAAAACAACTTTGGGGGTACAAAGTTGAAGAGAAATTATATCTGGGGGCACGCGAAGACATCTTAGGGGGTACGTGATTTTTTTTAAAAAAAATATTTTATGATAAACACTGAATAATCAGTAATGTAATTTATTTAATTTATTTTAGATGTAGATTATATACTACGTATAACTTGAATTATACACCAACAACTTTGGGGGTACAAAGTTGAAAGATAAATTATATCTGGGGGTACGCGAACAAAAAAGGTTCAATACCACTGGTCTAACCAATGGACTTGTATAGTATCATCTGTTGACATAAACATAATTATATCGTGCTGTACACTTTCCTTTGGCGTATCTTATAGACGTATGTCCCTGAAACGCTGACGGCTTTGCAGTGACTTTAAACTAACATGGATCACACTGAAGTTAAAAGGTCAGACAAAGACAGAACCATCGCCCTTAAAGAGTGAGAGATATTCTTGACATCAGAAATGCAATTCCCAGAGTTCATTCTTTGAGCTGCACGCGGAAATGTAATTACAAGTGAGTCTTCTTGTCTCTCTTAATGAACAGTGACGTTTGTTAGCTAAGCGTACGACAAAATCACTAAATAATTTAATTATAAATCATTTCGAAGTCAACTCCCGCATAAGAAAATAAAATTATTTCTAAAATATCATAAGGTATATTTGACCTTTCTTCGTATTTTGAAATATTTATGTATCTGGGGATAAATAACGCAACGCTCTTAGACAGAAAGTATTTTCGTGTGATATGTTTTCCATCAGATTAAAAATCAACAATATAAACCAATGATTACAATGTTATTCTATAAAGCTGTAGACGAACGTGTATGAAATTATCTGACAGCATTTCTTTATTGGCCATATTAGGTATGGAATTGTCAAAATTCAGCCGAAGTAACATGTCTGTTGATAAAAAATCACAACTCTTTCAAATTTCGTTCAAAATAAATTCCCTGGAAACGGTAACATTTCCTTCTGTACGTTTTAAATTGTTGTTTCTAGCTTTAAACATCCCCTATTATATTCTAAACACATACGAATATGTTTAATTTTCATATCGTAGAACACATTTAGTTTTTATCGACCTCGTACATATTTTTTACTTGGGGTCCAATGGACAGCTTGTTTTGGGTCAAACATAGGCATATTCTATGTTTTTTATTTGTTATACAAAACTACCGTTTACATTAATATTAATATTATCAGACGTCTCCCTAAATCACGCATTACAACTATTCTACTCATATTTAATAACTGTCTTAACATCCAAGTCCGATTCCTTCAAATTCCTTCTTCCCGTCGCTTTATAAATAAGTAAGTCATTTTGTATTTGGTCTCATTATTCCACGTCTTCGAACTACATAAAAATTTAGTGTTCATGTTCCAAACTGTACGCGAACGCTCTGTAACTTTAACTTGTGTTGGGCAAGGCCGTGGCCTAGGCAACACGGAGTTTTCCTCATTGGCATCCCAACAATTACTCCATTCACACACAGAAGAAGGCAATGGCAAATCACTTCTGGATCATCTGCCAAGAACGTATATGAACAGGTCCCAGTCCGAGAAAAGGATGGAAGGATCCTGTTCATATGGACCTGTCGTCAGACAGAACACTAAATAATATAATAAGAACACATTTACTACATAATCTTTAAAACACTCGAATACATTCGCAGACAGTTCAACATAGCTTTCAAAAAAATTAAAATTATCCACTTTAACGCTACAGACTTCCCATTGGTCCAATGATGCAAAAAAGAATTCAACGATCTCTTAAGAAAATTCAGTTTATATTAGCCTTTTTATATATCTTTGATCAAAAGACACGTTAATATTTATCGCCCTATTATGCTTTGTTATCGTCGTGTGGTGCGAATAACCTTTTCTTCAGGCTTTCGACAGACTTTATCTTACTGCAGGACGACGGATAAAACATTGACAGGCAACTGCTGTGATAGCGGCAGGCAGACCCGAGTGGCAAAGATTTGTTTCTACTATTCTCGCCTACCTGATTTCCTTCCCCCATTCCCCCCTCAATCCTTCCCATCTGTCATTCTTTTCTTCTTTCTAGAGATCTACGTTTTTCATTCCGTCTACTTCTATTTATTTCCCTTTAAGCGCAAGACCATGTTCAAGCAAAGTGCTTAAAAGGAACGCTTTGTGGTTAACATTATCGAAGTGTTAATTATCTTATACCACGTTTACACTTAAACTCAATTCTTTACTTTAATGTACTGCATCAACCGAAAAATGACCAATCACAGATACAGCAGAACTTTAACAAAAAAAACTAACTAATACGTCATTAAACCCTTTAAAAATCCCTATGGTTAACAATACATACCACCTAATTCAAAAATCAATAACTCTTCGTATTTTATTTACGTGTTCCGTATTATTCTCACTGCAAATAGCTATTATTTCCTTAAACAGCATAAAACACTTAATCTCAGTAATGAAGAAGTGTTGTGTTTTCTTTACGGTACGGACTAAATCCTTAAAAAAATTATTTAGACGGGTTTCTACTTCGAAAGTTGGTAGCCCTGACGTAATAGTGACTAGGCACTGGACAGACGACCGGAATTCCATTCTCAGCGTCCAGACCTAAAGCGCCAACTACGGATTTTAGCAATGGCTCGTTAACAGAGTACCAAAAAAAATACGACATTTGTATACAGCACAGTCGAACTAAGGGTCTGCGCTGGTAGATAACCTCTCCCTCTAGTACCAACATGGCGTATAGCGCGAGAGCTTTGGGTATAAACAAATGCATTCTCTGCGCATTCCCCGTG
>NW_019059879.1:467701-513260 GCF_000696155.1 Zootermopsis nevadensis | reverse complement strand
AATGTAAATCGAACATTTCGATAGAGAACATCATTTAATATATTTTAAATATTTAAATGTTAATTATAGTAATATTTTAATATTTAATAGGAATTTTATTGTGATTATACTGACAAGATTTAAACAAAAAATATACCTAAAATAAAAATCGACCAAAATCATTCCTTTGCGCGAGTGTCATCACTTCTCGCTCAGCCTCTACACTGTAAGAGTGGACCTCAGTAGAGTGATTAATGGTGAGGGGGGAAGGAAAGGGTTATTTGCTGGGGAGAGGAGAATAGTAAACCGGGGACCAGCGCTGCGTCCTCTCTTCTCTGGGCTTTGCTTTACTGGATTGAAATATGGTTCAAAGTCCAGTTGCTTTTTGAAACATTGCAAAACATAAGACAAACCGAATCTACCCAGTCTCAGTGTAAACTTTAGGATACTCGATAGATCAGTCCAATATACGTGGTATGTTTTCTTCTTTATTCTTACGTCATAAAATATTATATAATATATATATATTGTACTTGAAACTAAGGACGCGTGTATACGGTGTTACTGACATCACACTAGGTCTTTTATATCGTCAGTACGATTAATACTGATTTTAAAATTTTATTCTAAAAATGTTCGCTTTCCTTTTGAATAAAAAAATACCCTTTATTTTTTTCAATCACAGGGAACATTTCATAATATTATCTGTGCACCAATAATACTGTTAAGACTCCGTATAAAATAATAACAACAATAATAATGCAATTGGAACCATCACTGAAATGTTTGGTTAAGTCTGCATTGAAATTGGTCCACGCTCAAGAACCAGTCTGCAGGAACGAAGGGCCTGCCCTACTTGGATCATTTCCATAAGGGCTATCACAGAACACACACGTGGATCTAATAACCCATGAGATGTGGTCCATCCTCGGTTACATGGGCATTACTTTCCAATGGCGTAATGTTAAAGGATCACGATGCTAATGTATTAATACAGAAGGCTACAAGCCATTAGAGGACCTGCTTTCATAAATGTCGTTTCGCGTCCAAAAACATAGCAACGTCCTTCCATTGACGTAATAACTTGAGATAATAAAAGTTTTTTCGTGTTCCTGTGTGTGAAAATACCATTCAGTAAGGTAATTACAGCTCTTTCAGATTCTCTCGTAATAAACAACGAAAGTGCCTTGAATACACCATTTTCAAATTTAAAGTCCTCAGTACCAAGCTAAAGGTGTATAAGATTTTTCAAAATGTCAATAGGTCTGATATGTGAGAACTACAAAAAAAATATTTACGTTTCTTTTAGGGGCTTATAACACTTTTTTAACCTGAAATACATTCCCACAATCTCCGTGGAGAGGAAGTTAAAATATTTGGGACAAACACAAGTGTGATTATATTTTTACTCAGTATTTTGTAATGTTTATAAAACTGCACCAGTCACGAATAGAAGTGTCCGTGTCAGCCAAAATGCATCTGTCTTTCTGAACACCGTAATGAACCTTAATGGTCTATAAAAGCGAGTAATATCCTGGCCAGTTGAAAAAATATACACCGTTCAACAATAATCCTGCGCCTTAAAGCTAATTTCTCGGTAGACTATAAAGTCATCTTGACTGCATTGCGATGCCACGTACTACTGCGGTAACCTGCCTATCGACAGGTCCACTTCCACCCCGAAGAAGTACGCGTTAGGTTCCCCTAACACGTCGGCAACCTCCAACAGGACACCACAAAATCTCCAGATCACAGTAAAATATTTCCCGACAGCGAAAACATAACATTTCATATTGAATCGTCTATTTAAAATACAAACATCGTTTAAAATTTGATTACAAAAACAAACAGAACAATGTTCATTCATCAAAAGACATAATAAAAATATATAAAAGAACTAAGGATAACTTAACAAACAGTTAGAAGTCCTATGCAACATGAAAATGGGTTTACACTAAAGCAAAAATCTATTTTCAGAAGAAAAATATATATATATATATATATATATATATATATATATATAGAACCACGAACACAAATTGGCACTCTCAAGACGGTAAGAAAATCAATATGTCCCTTTACTCCGATTCCATCCCACGTCTCCAGGCATAACGTAGCCCTAAACCATTCCACCAACAACTAAGGACAGTAAATTTCATCACAGAACACAGTTTGCCACCCACCCCAACCTCGGAGACGCCAACAATTCGCTGACAGTCTCTGTACTTCATAAACATTACGATTCCTAATTGCAATACATGATCTTCAAAGACGAACTCAATTTATTACTATTACTATATATACTGGTCCATCTCTATTTACATAAAAACGTAAGAAACTCGAAGGAGGTAAAAATATGGACTGATGGCTTCCGATTTGTGACGCCAAGCAGTCTTATAGAGCAGTGGTATTCAACCGGGGGTACGCGAAGACATCTTAGGGGGTACGTGAAATTTAAAAAAATATATTATTTTACGATAAACACTGAATAATCAGTAATGTAATTTATTTAATTTATTTTTGATGTAGATTATATACTATGTATAACTTGAATTATAAACCAACAACTTTGGGGGTACAAAGTTGAGGAGAAATTATATCTGGGGGCACGCGAAGACATCTTATGGGGTACGTGATTTTTTTAAAAAAAAAATTATTTTATGATAAACACTGAATAATCAGTAATGTAATTTATTTAATTTATTTTAGATGTAGATTATATACTACAAAAAAATATATTATTTTATGATAAACACTGAATAATCAGTAATGTAATTTATTTAATTTATTTTAGATGTAGATTATATACTATGTATAACTTGAATTATACACCAACAACTCTGGGGGTACAAAGTTGAAGAGAAATTATATCTGGGGGTACGCGAACAAAAAAAGATTGAATACCACTGTTATACATTGCTACTGACGTTCCGCGGAAACGTATCATTTCAATCTTCAAGGTAGATACGTCTGGCATGTGAGAGGAAATTAGGACCAAATGTTTTTTAAATGACTAGTAAAATCTCTATCCATTCCTATAACCGTGACGTCATCCACATCAAAGTCACGCTTAAAACTATTCGTCTGGACGTTTTACATTGTCCTTGTTTAAAAGAAGAAACCACGACGTTTCGGAAACGCTCTGTTTTCGTCTTCACATCACTGAGTCGTACTTAACTGCAAATGTCTCAGAGAATAGGTTTGAATTTTCATAACACAGATTTAAATTCAGAGCATTCATAAGCAAGAAACAAAACTTAAAAACTTCAACAATCTAAATACAAAAATGTTTTTCTTCGAAATAAATATAAAATGTTTTCGAAACGCTGTATAGAAATCGTATCTGCTGAACTCTATAATCCTTCCATTAGCTTCGTTGGTTACAAATTTCGCGTTGTTTTAAAGGATTAAATACCCTAATTGTGCAATGATCGAAATATAATTGGCATTAATTCGCGATAATGGAATGACAGATCAGCGATGTTTTATGAAGTGTTTCCAGCGGTGGGAATTTATACGAACAATCAATCTGATATTTGACTCATAAACTACTAAGACAGATGGGGAACTCTACATTAAAGCCCACGCGTTGATTGCATTTCTGTGTATGGCCATGTACGTAAATAATGTTGATTAAAAAAAAAAAGGCAAAATATCGGAAATCCATAACCATCTGCACTCACATTACGTAACACTACAATACTGCTTCAGACAGCAATGAGCTCTAAAATAATCCTTTAACTTTAGTAAAACTACTCGTGATTTTTCCTCGCGACGAACAATTATTTTGTGACGTATAAATACAATGGGCTTTATGAAACATGCAAACGTACGTACTCCTAAAACAGATATTTTAAATACTCACTATTATACACAGTTCCAGATCAATGTTTTTCATCTGTACTGTATTGCGGTAAAATATATATTTCTCTACCGCAAACTGATAAAATTAAAAAGGTATAGATTTATATTAAATTCTTAGATAAACAACAAATTTTCAAATATTTTAGAGTACAAAAAATAAGTCGAAACCAAGAAATGTTTTTTTTAAAAATATATACATATATTTTAATAATAAAATTATAAAAACTTAAGATAATCAATGGGATTATTGTCCTTTCTAACTCATTAACTTCTGTACCCGGACATAAACCGATTTATTTGCATTGATTTTATTATCGTCGTAACCAAAAAATGTTTCACAAGCATGTAGTTCCAAATGGTAATAATATTTTTACAGTTTTCCCGTGTATAGTTGGGTACTTTGACTTTACTGTCAGCGAAAGATAAGTTATATTCATCGAATCCTAAATCTGACGTAATTCTGAAATATTTTCTTTTTCGGTGTCAGTGAGGTTGTTTTGATGATTAACAAACAGATCAGAAATCCACGTTTACGGAAAGCAAATCTTCTTGTAAACAGCGATGAACGAGCATTCGAGGAAATAGTTTCAAGTGTTCGCGGATAATAATTATGACGCCCCCCAAATTCAAGTTTTATTTTGTGATTTTGAGAAGGAATGAAAAAAAGTCGTAATTATTGTGGCTTCAACTGAATTTTTAATTTCTACTCAAAGGCATCGATTTTATGTCAAAAGCTAGTAACATCAGAGGAGATATAGCAGAATTCAATTTTGTTTTCGGATTGTAAGAGCTTTCGGTTGAACTAAATCTGAGAACTGACATCAACTGTTAGAAAATCTACCTGGCTATCAGATGCTGTCTCCAAAATTATAATACTGAAAGAATACTTTCAGTAATTTTCATTTCAGTAAAAAGATATAAAAATTTCATCTAGATAAAAGATTGTGTTCGTATGGAAACCTAGCTTTTCAAATTTAAATAAAGGCTATATTATTGTATTTTATGAACATGAAGAATGTATTTTGACAGATTATTTTACAAAAAGGGTAGAATGTTAATGTTTTCAACAACCACAAATGTAAAACTGTTACAAATGACAAATGACCGTGTTAGTTGGTTTACTACGTGTTCTGATAATTTCCCTCCATGTGTGTGCACTACGCAAAGCCAGTAGATTGGTATTCCACATTGTCCACAAGGTTAGCAAACGACTTTGACTCATATTAAGGATTAATAGTCTCTCAGTTAGCAAACACATTCCCTACCATTCACGATACCTTAAAGTTCATTCCACTGTTAACATAAACCGACCAATGGAACGTACCCAGTCAACATAACCTCACATTGTTTAGAAATATTCATTTGCTCACGGGTCTCACGAATTTCCTCTGCCCTCCAAGTTTTCCAAACTATAATTTTGTATGAATTTCTCATACCTCCCATCAGTTCAAATATCCTCCCCAACAAAATGTCCTCAAACACCATGGAAAACGTATTACTATATCCACATACACGCAAACATAAATTCAATATCCACCGTAAGATATATATTTGTGTTTCAAAATATAACAAAAAAACCTCTCAAATCCAAAGAATTTTCACGTTCTACGGGATTCCGTCATAAGTTATCTGTATTACATAAAACGGACAATGTTTTAGTGTCATTTAAGGATCGACGTTTCTGCTTTGCTTTCTGTCTCCATCATCAGGGCGGTAGCCTTCGTGGAGAAAACAAGAACCTCTCAAACGTCGATTAACTTTTACCAGACTACACGGCGAAATAACCCAGAATATAACCTTCTTCATTACCTAATCAGGTCAAATATTTAATAATAATAAAAAAAAATTATATACTTCGAGTAAATCACGTATAACACGAAAATAAATATATAATCAGGCTATAGCATTTCTGTGACACGTTTCGTTATCTGACCTATGCACAAAACTCTGATACCCGAATTTGCTGACGGTTGGCTGGTTGCCCGGGGGCACCCGCTAGCTGAGCGGCTCACCCCCATGGGTTCTGAGCCCATAACTCTTCTCCAGCTCCCATTTAGTCGCCCGGGCCAAGCTGTATGGGTTGATTCTCGACAGAGCAGGGGTGAACAAGGCGTTCAATTTACTTACGATCTACACGCAGTAATGCATTAAGAGGATGTTGTGCTTCGGTTTTAGGCCACGTTGAATATTGATATAAGGCTTCGAACATCTAAATATTCACCCTGAAGATGGCAACTGCATAAAAGGACAGCTTCGGCTAGGAATGTAACCTACAAAAACTACACATTGCACTTTTTCTAACGCACTGGCACGTTCGCGTGTCATATTTTAATGCATAAACCACCGTCCAGATGGCAGGATAACGCAGGTCGTTTGTCTACTTAGAGAGCAGTGTTTGTACTGTGTCGGGATGTTCTGAATTTTTGTTCGTATTTAAATTTAGCACTTCTCCAAACTGTGTAACAGTACCGAGGTTTTCCTCAGCCCTGTTCCACCACCTCACTGGATTATGATACCTCATATTACTACGCCAATATTAAACTTCTATTAACAAATATCTTCTTTTATAATTACGTGTTTCAGCGATTAGTAATGGAAAAAATTTTCATATTTCTTTGTATTTTTTACATAGACCTACTTCCCCCTTTTTGAAAATATACATCCGTAATCTTAAAATTTGAATGTCAATCTTGTCGTTAAAACACACTTTCGTTAAATACTGATGCCGTTGATGTTTTATGAGCTCCAACATATATAAGAACCAGCAAATTATATAAATAAAAAGTGTGATTATTAACAACAGGCAGCACGCTTTTAAACGCCGGCATTTTCAAAAACAGATTGCACAAAAAGTTAATCATAACCTAATAAATATTTACTTAACAAATACCTCCCCATAATTGCATCGTGAACTGAATTTCATATATTACTGTTGATTTTCTTTTAAATTTAAGATCCAGACCACAACTACGAAGGAAAATAATAAATACGAACATCGTCACTGAATACGAAACGTTCTACGAACGACGAGAGAACCATGCTTCTGCTTGTCACTTGGTTGAAGACGTCTGCCATCGCTCACCACTGAAAACGTTTCCGAGCGAGAAGCAGCTACCATGACGAGGTCATGGACCCTTGATAAATGATTTAAGAGGTGGTGTAAGTCTGTACTTCTCGTGGGGACAAAAATTCTCTTTCCACATCAGACAGGGACGAAGGTAAGTGGTGAAATAAAAACGAAAAATCTCGATTACCTGTTCCACGTTTTGAAAACCAGACAAATATGTAAGAGCTTCTCCTAACCTCAAATATATTACTTTACACTTTCACAAACATTCAAACTACGAATTATTATACGCATTTGGTAAGACCTCCTTGGATGAATTATCTACCTACACGGGACAACACTACACATAAAACTAAAATAAACATCCATGCATTGAGTAGGATTCAAACCCATAACCCTAGCGTCCGAACAATCAACACCGCACGGCCACTTGAACTCGTCTAAGCAAAATAATTTTATTCAGATACGAGAAACCATGTACATGTATCAGCGCCAAAATGACGAATGACGGGAACAGAAATTCAGCGTTGAATCTTCTGGGTCCAAAACTGGTAGAAACTATCACAGAAATTTTCCTGTGGGTTCGTGACGGCCTCAATTACGAAGTAACGAGCATTTATCAAGAGAGGCGTAAATTAGAAATGCTCAGGGGGAGACGAGAAAGCTAAAGGTAAAATAGCTCCCATAAGCGGATGTCAAGACAAGAGACACATAAGAAGCAATTTGAGCAATAATGTTGACTTTGTATGCACAAACTTAATGGGTTAAATGAGGTGAAAGTAAATTACTTTTGAAAAAAGTGCGGAGGAGGGGGAAATTTTTAAGAGAAAGAAGAAACAGTGGAATTCTGGTAAACGAGCGTAGCTTATAAACTAGCAGTTATGGTCCCATCACTGTTATTAGGGTATGCTCGGTATAGAAGTTATTTTGTCTGTCTGAGATTTAAATTTTTCATCAAGTTACGGATGCCAATTAAGTTATTTTGTCTGTCTGAGATTTAAACTTTTCATCAAGTTACGGATGTCAGTCGTCGTTTGCTGAATTCTGATGTCATGCAGTCTGCTGATATGATTCCATTCAATAATAACCTACTGTAATTTATATTGAAATCATCGTACACTACCGCAAATTTCAATTGTACCAAATAACTTTCCTGAAATACTTTTTTCAAAAATGTAATTTAACATTTTCATATAACTTCAAATACTCCAAACTAGGTTGCAGCACCATGCAGACCAACAAACAATTCATTTTCATAACTCAGTGAATATAGGCAAATGTCGCGACAGAGATCATTTCTTGATGCAGATTAAAGCCAAACGTCGAGCTACGCAGTAACGGACGCGTCTTCCGATTCAGTCAAACATTGCAACAAAAGGATTAAAATGTAGCGCCGTCAAAACAAAAATTTAACAAAACTGCGTGAATTTTATGCTTAGAGGAAGACGTTAATTGACGAACGTAACTCTGGGGCACGGCCGTTGACAGACGGTAAAAAGCCGCGTTCATAAATTACATTCTTAATCCTAATTTTCAAAGTTTAAAATAAGCAGAATTTTATTTAAAGTCTCATCCTACCTTCACGATCACCCTCCTCGCCGCTTCGATCCCATAAATGTTTGCGATTTGATGAATATCGTTTGAATACAGTCGGTTGAGGTCGAGAAGCTTATCATATTTAAACATTTCCTGAAAATATAAAATTAACAAATATAATCCTGGGGTCCCGGGTTCGATTCCCGGCGGTGTCCGAATTTATAACTTGTGTTGGGCAAGGCCGTGGTCTTGGCAACACGGGGTTTTCCTCCGGGGCTTCCCCGGTTTCTCCATACTCACAGAAGAAGGCAATGGCAAACCACTTCTGTATCGCTTGCCTAAAAAACGTATATGAACAGGTCCCAGTCCGAGAAAAGGATGGAAGCATCCTGTTCATAATATGTCGCCAATCGACTGTAAAGGAGACGGTGTAATAAAGAAGAAGATATATGGTGAATAACAAATAGTACAAATTTCCATATAGTGTAATTCACACGACCAACAGTTATGTACATTTTGTTAACTTCAGCTTTGTGGGATAATCGATGTCGAACGCTGGCAATTATCCAACGTTTCGGCTAAAAATTTCTCGACCGCCCGAATGACTATTACGCCACAGTAACGTAACAGCTTACATACGAGAATTCACCAAGTCAGACACTCTGGATTTTTAAAATCTATTTATACCTCTTCTTTAAACTTTAAATACTGCCTTAAATTTTGAACTTAAACATGAAGAAAAAAACATTGAGCTACATAATTCTGGATATAGAAATGAAATTTAAAATGCAGTATTTACCTGGAAGTTGATTCCTTCTGTCTTTAGCGACAGATTTTGTGCGTTTGGGTTAACATACGTAATGGCTCTTTTGAGCGAGGGTATTTCCCAAATGACTGAATTAGCAGCCACTTCTCTCAGCAAATCCGTTAAATCAAGCCTCTTATAATGCAATGGCACCTGCAAACAACAAATAAACGACGATTAAAATGAAAAACAATTAACGTGATCAGAGCAAATGAGATGGACCCAATCTGAAGGCCGTGCGACCCCCACTGCTACTGAACTCCCCTCTCTCAGCTTGCACGTCGCGCATTTAGGTGCCATGACTACTCGCGCGACCCACACAGTACACACTTCTTTAAGTTTGTAAGCTACAAAAACTGTTGTGACTCATCACCCTGATGATGGAGGCAAGAATGACCTCTGAAACATTGAAAAACTTCTACCAGACTACACGGCGCTACTAAAACCCAGAAGACGCCATGTTCAAAATGTTACTTATTTCAAACACACTTCAAAATTAAATTTGCAATAGAAGTTCACAAAGTTTGGTTCCTTCCTTGGTTGACGCCACCCAAAAGTCAATCAGATCATAGAATTACATCAAACAAAGAAACAACAGACACAAAGAGAAGAACCAGGAAAGCGAATGAAGATTTTACATATTAATAATTAAATTATGGGGGTCCGCAGTGGCCGCGCGGTCTGAGGCGTGGGCCTTGTGCCGCTTGGTCGCTGGGACCATGGGTTCAAATCCCACTCAAGCCATGGATGTTTGTCTGCGTTATCCCGTGTTGTGCTCTCCTGTGTACAGGTAGAGGCCTTGCGACGGGCCGATCCCTCGTCCAAGGAGTCCTACCGAATGTCTATAGATCGAGCCAACGAAAAGATGGGGACCCATAAAGGGTACCGGAAAATGTATAAACATTGTTAAACCGGAAATAATAGAAGAAGAAGAAGAATTAAATTATCACAGTTTAAGAACTGTCTATAGTGAAAATTAATTAAACATTTAGTGTAAGGTCACTCTACCTACGTCCTAGCTTAACATAATTATATTAAAAACAAGGCATATTTACCGCTAACTTCAATTTACACCACAGTTCTTGTTCAGTATCGTAATCGTAATCCACTATGTACTCCATTGACGAAATCACTCTTTTCACCCTAGCCTCGTACGTGAGTACATTCACATTCTTGGGCATCTGAAATAAAGACGGTAACAAAGTAAGCTCGCATCTGATTGCTTTTACGACTCAAGAGGTACAAAGGAAAACCACTCACTCCAGTTGCTTTAATATAATACAAAGTTTCGGTTCAAACGTTGAACCTCTCGAATATGAAGCAGTACTAACAACCATACAGATGCAAAATAACTCCAAGCTTGGTCTACATCGTAGTAAGAGGGGTTATAGGGGGAGCGTGACAGCAAACGGTCTGCCCAAGTATGTAGACTGGACTTACATCCTGAAGGAGAGGTATTTCACTGTCAGCTTCCAACATATCATCATCATCCAGATCATCGTTATCCTCATGTTCATGACGCATCCTGTCAGAATCATGTTCGCCTTCGGCTAAGTTGTGCAGAGAACTATCGTCCATCAATTTGTCAACTCCTTCCTCACTCTCGGCTTCCTCCATCCCCTCGTCTGCAGCTAAAATATAAAAAGAGGCAATTGTTTATTCAAAAAGATGCATTTAAACACTTAATGTTATCACGGCTGATGCTAGCAATTGGCACCTCTGCAAGACATTTACATTCGCACAATGAAGTTCAGGCCATCATGTTCTGTGATTTACTAGCACGCTTCGAAAAATTCTCACCTCAGACTTGATCATAACAAATCCGCAGAAGCTCGGTGCAGTTAATTCCTTCGATGAATTGGCCAATTTAAACTACTGGCAGCATCTTAACACTCCATATAAATGGTAAATATAAAGATATCGATGTCCCTAAGCACCGCTAACTAACCTTTCCCATACGCAGTGTTCCTAACATTTATCCAATTCAAATACTCATTCACGGTCGGAAACTTTACATTTAAAAAACGGTTAACGTACATTTATCATACATCGCGACATCTTCTTCGACCTCCTCCTCCTCTGGTTCCTCATATTCTTGATTTTCCATGTGCCTCTGTCTATTGCGGGCCGTGGTAGCATCATCATCTTCACCCTAAAACAAAAGAACATACATGAGGGGCGACATCCGCCCGATTCATAATTTGTTACATCAGTCACAAGCATAGAGCGAGGAGCCCTTGTTTCTGCAGTAAAATCTCAATATATAAGAATGCACCGTAAAAGTAGAACTGTCGGCAAAAAAAACTGTAGAACATGCAATATTCACGCAAAATTTGGTAACTAAATTATGCAGAAAAATTTAGATAACTGTGTAAAAATGTTTCGATAAGGAAACTACGCATCGTGAAACTCTCATGATTACATAACAATTCCCAGTATTTCCCTCATTATATTCTAGCTATTACACTTACATAAATAATATAATACAAATCTGTTTCTCCACCTTACCTCTTGTTCTTCGTCAGAGCTCTCGTGCTCTTCGCCAACACCAGCCTTCTTCGCTCTGTCCACCAAATCGTGATCTGACTGCACTTCCGGGACATTTTCTGGATCAACATTTTCATCATTAGCGTCTTCATTATTTGACGACTTTGATTTCTCAACCTGAATGCTAATGAACAAACCAAAATAATTTATTATATAAATAAAACCGACATTATTTCCCTTGTTAAATAGACTACGTAACAGGGATAATCAGTCACCACTGCAAAACCCTAATTCATTCTATTCTTAGTTCAGACAGCATTTTATACTCTGAATTTAAAGCGATGAGATTTCAAGTTGCATGATTTTGAGTTTAGTGACCAGTCTTGGGAAAACAATTATCATGTGAATTAAAGGGTAAATATAAATTTTATATTAACAACTGTCCTGATAAAAGACTTCCACCATTTTAAAACGCTTCCAGCATGAACCGCCACACAGGTGCTTCATATCATATCTGTACCAACCCAAGCGTTATGAACATTTCTAAATTAATATTTGTTAATTTTTATATTGCTGTGATCTTCCAGCCAATTGGTATATACCAATTTATAACTTTGATCGTGTTGAAGCATTAACACGTAAAAATCTGTAAATTAGGTTTTATTGTGATACTTACACAGAACCCCTGAATTTCATTTTTTTTCTCAAGGCATAAAAGATGTTCTTAAAAAACTGTGTCTCGGCATACTGCAGAACGTATGAGGGCGTTACACAAAACCTGGACTTATAGGCTTCGTGTGGAAGAAAATGGAACTGCATATAGTAAGTCTGCATCCTAAAACACAGATAAAAATATTTTGACATATACAGTCAAACCTCGGTTCACGAACGCCGCGGATCACGAACAATTCAGTTTACAAACAAATTTTCCGAACACAAAGCGTCTCGGATGACGTACTGTGTCTCGAGTTACGAACACGCAAGCCGTCAACATCGTGGAGCGATAAGCTGGGAGTATCAGCGTCGGCAGTATTCTTAGAAGAATGATCCAGCATGGGGCCAAAGCAGCAAAGTGAAAAGAAAAAATACCAATATCATGATAGACGTTAAGAAAGAAATCATAGCCAAACATGAAAATGGTGTTCGTGTCTCTGCTCTTGCTACTTCTTTGATCCGTGAAATTTGTGCAAAATGGGGTGAGGTGCAAAGTTTCGTGGAACGATATCACCCCAATAAAGCAGTAGCAAGCTGCAGCATAAACATTTTCAATGATAATGCCATGTGTCACTTTAGAAACATTTTAAAACGTAGACAAAAACAAATCACACTGGACAACTTTTTAGTGAGACAGAGGCCCAGTGAGTCTGATGCAGAGTCGAGTGGTGCCAAGAGACAGAAAAAAGAAAAAGTATCCCCTTCCAAACAATAACATTTCACTTCCTCACCACCTTCCACTTACGCCGTCAACCCTCCTCCATACAGGTACGGTAAAACTAAATTAAGTTTTCGTCTACATTTGATCTGCTTAGTGTTGTGTTTATCTTTTTTGTGATATATTTAATGATTTCCATTGATTTTGTGTTAAGAACTTGTGCACAAAGTACTGTTGTAAAATTTTAAATAAGCAATCATCTTGGGTCCAGGAACAGATTAATCCATTTTACATTAATTCCTATGGGGAAAATAGTTTCGGTTTACGAACATTTCGGTCTACGAACGACCTTCAGGAACAAATGAAGTTCGTGAACCGAGGTTTGACTGTATTACGATTCTAAAATATTCACAGGAAAACAAAGACAAGACGGTAAATACAGAAATACACAAAATGGCCGAAGAGAAATCACTAAAAATTAAATTAAAGGTGATAGACTGAAGTGGTTTAGAACATGAAAATTTACCAAACATAGCAGTAAAACAAGAAACAAATATAACAAATCTAAAACTTCTTGACAATGGTGAAGAGTCAATTGAATAAAAATTTACTTGGATATTATCCATCGTCTAGTAATAAAACGTAAAAAACATAAAACGACGTTTCGGAGATGGGGCTCTATCTCCGTCTTCAGGTTCCTACTAGGTACGGAGATAGGGATTAGCTCTATCTAGTGGGCCCAACTGAGTAGGAACCTGAAGACGGAGATAGAGCCCCATCTCCGAAACGTCGTTTTACGTTTTTTACGTTTTATTACTAGACGATGGATAATATCCAAGTAAATTTTTATTCAATTAAACAAATATAAGATGAATATATAAGCCAAAAGAAAGCTGACATAATGAAGCAAGGAGAGATACAGTGAGGTATTAAGAGCACGTGGATGGATAAATGAAAAGAAATTCAACACGACTGTTTATGCAGAAACAGAAGCAAGAGGTAGACGTTTAAGATGAAAGTAAAGACTATTTTCCAATTAAATTCTTTTTTTCATCACAAGTAGTTCCCCAGAGTTCAGTCTTACGATGTAATAACATCTGTATGTATGAAATTCACACGAACATATCTGAAAGTGCTCCACATCTGAATGTTTTCATTTATGTTCTGTCTTTAATCAGCAGACTCTCCTGGCCTATGGAAAACAGCATAAATATGGCAGCAAAGAAGTGCAAATGGCTCAAACACTGTGTTAAACACTCCATTACCTGGAAGGATAAATCTCCAACTTATCCGTCACATCGACGCAGCTCAACACATCAGAAACCGTTACTCGGCAAAGCTTCAGTTTCAGCCGCTCAGCTTTATTCTTTAAATGATGTACATCTGGCAGAAATGGAACGTCCATGTTCGGAGTCTTGATATTTTTTGAAGCGGTCATGAGCAGCTCACGCAATCGAGGTATGCCAAGTGTAACGTTCATCTCACCTCGTCCAGCAAAGTGGAATGTATTGAGAGTCATTTGGGTAGATGGCTCTCCTATAGACTGAAATAAAAAAAGAACAGATGAGCATTTTATCAACACCAGAATAAAACTTACATACAGTGTTTGCAACATAAAGTTCCACATACAAATACCTCCGTACATATTTTAATTGTAAAGTACAGGCGGACCCCAACTTACAAACATAATGTGTTCTTTGAAATGTGTTTGTAAGTTGAATTTATTTTTTCCATAAGATATATGGTTAAATTTGAACTTTGCGCGTCGTAAAATGTTTGTAAGCGCAGGGTTCTGTGTTTGTTAGATAAATTGGGAGTCACAATTTATTAGTCTGTGCAATGTTCGTTTCTTGAAAGTTCGTAAGTAGAGGTTCGCATGTACCATGCTATCCAACTCACAAAGGATCTTCTATTTTAAAAACCTTCGTTTCATCTACACATCACATAACCTAACCTTTAAAGGACACATTCCCAAATCTTAACAGCCTATTATGTGTCACACTTTACATTCTGGCTATCATATATTAAGGACATAATTTTAATTAACATTTATCAAACAAAAGCAAAAATTTTGACCCACTATACAGCCGCTACATACATAAATACAAACACGCACATACATTAACGCTACTTAAAAAAAAATTAGGTTCGCACAGTGAAGATGTCATTCGTGGTCTTATGAGTTCTCGTGTGTTCTTCACCCTAAAGATGGCGGTAAAAGAATCCTCTGAAATGCTGGTAACCACCTACAAGACCGCACAGTACTACAACCCCAATGACTATGACTGCCGGCTGCTATTTTGCTTACCTGAGCTGCCAGCAGTCCTACTGGCTCCCCTGGATCTGAATGAGACTGCAGCGATTTTACAAACATCATTTCACAAAACTCATGCTTTGTTTTCGATGGTCTGTTCTTCAAATAATCATTCATAAGCTGCTCCAGTTTCTCTGTAAGAGCCCCAAACTCACGATAACAACGAAAATATGCAGTGACAGGATCAGGGCACTTCAGACCTACAGAGCTGTATCTGAAAGCAAAAATAAAATAATTTCAGTTGCTATAAGAATACGTCACATACCAAACGCACTCAAGGGGCCGCGACAGTAAAATCAGCTACCATATATACATAATACCTTCTTCTATGGGCACTACAGTCCACGATGAACCTTGGCCTCTTTCACGATTCCTCGCCATTGGTCCCGATCCCACGTCTTTCATCTCCAATTTCTAACGCCCGTTGTCAACTGAATACAGCCACCTGATAGTAGGTCTGCCTGCTCATCAAGTGCCCTCTGGTTTATGTAGAGTTAACTTCCTGTAAGGGTTCTGCTCCTGATATACATTATACCACTGTATCAAAAATACATTTACCTTTCCAGAGTCTCTGAGTCGGCATCTCTCCAAAGACTGCAGATTTCTTCGGCACGTTTAGATCGCCCAGTCTTCTTGTTCAATTTCTTCGATTTCTGCGAACCCGATTTCTGTACGTCGACAGAAAACGTGGTGAAAGGGGTCGTTCTGTTCTTCTGAAAGGGGCTTCCATTCTTTTTTACCCATTTCCGAATCTGAAAACATATAATCACTCTATCAGCAGTCTAAACTTAATAGTTCTTCTAAAGACATTGTTTTGATTATTTTGGTGTTGTAGTCTAGTCCACGTTAATTCTGCAAAAATTTGAGGGTGACACAATTTATTGTGCTTCAGTAATTTTTATTAATAAAGTACAAGTATTTTCACTGAAAAACACATGTCGCTTATGAACAAAATCCCTGGGCATGCAGTCATCACACTTAAAAGAAAAATATTTGTCAACTTAATTTTCATTCTCTTTACAACACGATAATATTTAACCATGTCAATTTTCATTAATTACCTTTCTCTTACACTTTGCTATGTGGGATGACGTTTTGTCATCCTGGAGCATTTCCAAAGGAACATTTTTGATTGCTTTACAGTTCTCTGAAAGGAAAGGAATTTGCTTCTCCTTCATAAATTGGGCTTTCATAACATCTCTTCCATCCTCCCCATAGCAGAACTGTTGAAAAAAAGATAAAAAGATAATTATCAGATAACTCAAGGCAAAAATATCTCAAGAACAAAATGGCGATGACCTGGATTTCAAAGGATCTGCCAAAAAACAATTATGTAGAAAAAATAACTACCATGAAAGTTTCTGAATATCAACATTGTGCAAATATTTTAAATTATTTTCTCAATATGTATTTGTGTAATTTATATTCATTTTGTTCACAGCTGATTGATAATCAAGGAATACGATTTGAAATGTGAATATTAATTTTTTTTTAAAAAAACAATAAAAATAGTTTTTCATAATAAAGTTTGTGATTCCTTTCGGCATATAGTATAATAAATCTTGTTCTTTTTTTAATCCGAAAAGAATGATCTTACTTCCAAAAATAAACAAAAAATTCTCTAATTTAAAAACATTATTTTCCATTAATTATCCATTAACGCCAATCTGTATCTTACACGAAATAGCTTGGAAATCTCAGGATGTGATGTCAGGTAACGGCACGGCATAAAAGGGACTAAGTTCTTGGCCCTCAGGAAGACAATATACGGGGTTTAAAGAAGAAAAGAATTACAATTTTTAAATTAAGCTTCTGTAGAAGCAATCCACAGGGCTATGCCACGTGTTCTTACTCAGATTACCTGAACGACACTTCCATCGCTGTCTCTGACAGACAAATCATAGCGAACCACTAAGCCTTCCAAGTGTTTAACCAAGCATCGCTGAAGATACCCACTCCTGCTTGTTTTAACAGCTGTATCAATCAAACCCTGCAAACAAGTAATGGGCAACACTAATTCTCAGAACAATGTAATATATCGCCTTCACTGTCGTTAAATATTGGTGTACTTTCAACTTTTCACAAAGAGAAACCAACTGCAATCCTCATTTTCAAAAATGAATAAAGGAAGAAATAAAATAAATACAGCATTTCATCCTTACCTCTCTGCCAGCCATGCAATGGAAGTAAAACTCCTGTGGCTTTATACCAGTCATAAATCGTCCATCCACAAAACCCCCTGCTCTTGGAGTAACATCATATCTAGTGAAACTCGGCAGGGTCTTCCCAGACGCCATGTGTGGCGGTCGTCTGCCTTCCAACTCTATTTGACCCAATAGGCCGGAGATCTGCATGGCATTTACGGTAGAGCCCTTAGCCCCAGACTGAATCATAAGTTGTAAGTTGTTGTACGGGAAACTTTTCAGAAGTCCGTTAGGAATGCAAGCCCTGTCGTGAAATATAAAAGCTGGACTTCAATCAAATACGTAAACCATCAAATTCACTCAACATATTTAAACGAGGTTCTTTTGTCTGTTCAGTATCCATTAATTCTTTATGTGGTCTTGTGTTGTGACACCAATTAGTCTCATAGGTGGTAACTGTCTGCATCTTCAGGGTTCAAAACTGAAGAGACAGGTGATATGTCCCTCTGAAACATTGAAAACCATCTACAAGACCACTAAGTATCACAAACACATCTTCACTGTAAAAACCTCAAAGTTCGTGTGTACGTTTACTGATCAACTACAGTACACCGCATGAAAAACTGTGTAATCAAATACATTAAAATTAATTTACATTTCCCGTTAGTTATCTCTCTATAATACAAAATACAGGGCATGCAATGCTGAGTATAGTGTCAATGAACAAAACAGTAATAGAAGAGTACAAGTTAAATGCAACGTTTTCAAAAGTAAGTGCTATCGAATACAAAACTAGACATAGTTGTCTGGAAGTTATCAATTACTCCAGACAGTTTCTTCATTGAAACAAAGTTTAATTCCAAAATTAAAAGTTCAAAATTGTTTTTTTCAGACTTTGGAAAATTAGACTTATTACCCTATGTAAATGTATTTTGACTTTGTGGTTCAAACTGTGCACAGTTTCATTATTAGAGTTTATAACCAAAAATGTTCGTACTTGTTTATTTTATTGGTGATGTTGTCAAGCATGCTTTTGTACGAACTGTCGATCATTGCTCTCCCTCTATTGTAGTTTTGGTATACGTCTTCCATTTTTTCTTTTATCTCGCTTCGTGTTGCGGTTTTCGGCAGGTCAACTGCAGATCGCACAGCCTTGTTGCCAACCTATAAAAAATGTATTTTATTTATTTATAGTTTATTTAACAACACTTTTCAATAACTCAGACCATATAGCATGAAAATGATTCATTGTCAGGACTTTTTCCATCGTCTGTTCTTTAAAACCATGATGTTTGCTGACAGAATCTGTACTTGGGTGGATACGTTAAATAATTGTATGATTTATATTGTCCACTGACAGAGACTAGCTCTATCTAAGAGACCCAACAGAGTAGGTACCTCTCACCTGAAGACGGAGACAGAAGAACAGACGACGGAAAAAGTCCTGACAATGAATAATTTCAAGTGTAAATTACCGTTGTCAAAATCCTTTAGAATTGAATGAAATAACAGGATGATGGTGAATAATGAATTGGAAACGATGTGGAAGGAAGCAGTCATGGCCTAGTTTAAGGTACTATCATCGCATTTGCCTGAGGAAAACCACAAAAAACCTCAGTCAGGATGGCTCATCTCTGGGCTAAGTATAAAGAATTTAAAAGAAAATTATGTTAATGAACATATCTTTTTATAATTCTTTGTTTGATTTTCACTTTCAACAAGGTTACACAAGGATATACACTATTGTGACGGACAGTTTACTTACATTTCTCATATCTACAGAATATTTTTCTTATAAATGCAAAAATTCTGGTCGTTCATGAACTTGGTATTAAGATTGTTAATACAAATAGGTCAGAAAAATTTCAGTGTAAGTGAATCATGGAACAGTTTGCACAAATGCAAAGAAAATTATCTTACATTTATACACAGTCATTTATAAGACAGATATAAACGCATTATTCAGCTACCTTTTACAGTATTTCTGCAACAACACTCACCTTTCTTCCACGAGAGATGAAGTGTATTCTTTGTTCTTCAGCAGCCTTTACCACCAAAATGTCTTCAACACCAAGTGAGAAACCGTTTCTTTGAAGAAATGAAGTGAATAATTTTGAAAACGCTGTCAACAGTACACTTGAACAACTTCCTCCATACAACTAAAAAAACAAATTAAATTACAAGATTACGAACAATGATTTTCATATTTCGTAACCCTAATTAGCCATTACAATTATGTGTTATTATTAGTACACATCGTCCAGAAGTGAATAAGTTAAACAAGTGAAAAATTATATACTCCGCTAAACTATAAGTTAAATTAAATATTTTAATTTATTTTACCGTTATGTGGACAGTTTCTGAATGCCATTCAGATTCTTTCACTGCTAGTTCTAACAGCACGTAACAGAGCAAATTTTCTGCGTATTGTTACAGGCTACCGATTGGATTAAACTGGGGATCCTTCATTTACTAAAGATTGTTCAGCACAAACAAAATTGGATTTCCTTAACAAAATTTACTTTGACTTACTAAAATTAAATCTTTGCGACATCAATTTACACAGCAAAACATAGAGAAACTGAAATTTTAATTCACACATAAAAAGAGTATTTAAATTAACTAATATAATACTGATAGGACGCACTGAATTTAAATATGACAAGGTGTCGAAATTCGTTAAAATTAATTTAGAAACACTGAAATTAGATAATATGCACTTCCTTTTTAACTTTAATACTCACACTTGGACTAAATATACCCAGTTAAAAATTTAATCTGCTAGCACAATCCTTGAATCTGATATACATTTTAATGTACGTTCAATTCAGACACATCTTAATTAACCAAAATTATATTTTAGGATATCCCATATATAAATGTAGTAACATTCACTACTTTGTTCTTGGAGTAATTATAGCATATGATTATAGAAACACATCCCTGCTACACTAAAAAATCATACTTTTTGAACAGATAAATTCTGTGATGGTTGGGCATTTTTGTACTAGTGCTAATTCATTACCTTTAATACAAGTACAAAATTCTTAAAGTTTAAAGTGTAGGATTACTATTTACAGCACTTCTACCAACTACACAGCCCGTTACTCATTTTAAAGACCACGTTACCTCATTCATGCAATGAATCAATCCATAAGGCGTAGCACCATAATGGGTTTTATCTAGAACACCACACAAAAGTTCTCCTTTTCGAATTATCACTTCTGCTTCGGACATTGTATTTGAATCATTAAATGGGGTTCCTCCTGCCTGCCATACCCTAGGCTCCTCGACCATCCATGACTGGAAAAAATACACAACAGACGCTCAACAGAAACCCACACAAAGGAATCAAACTTGGACAGAAAAGTGCCCACAGTATATAATTCATGAATACCGTAATCCACTAGCACTGGTTAACGATCTGTTTTATTTGCTGGAAATAATGATGTGTAACGTAATTTTAAAACACGAAATAGCTTGGAAATCTCAGGATGTGATGTCAGGTAACGGCACGGCATAAAAGGGACTAAGTTCTTGGCCCTCAGGAAGACAATATACGGGGTTTAAAGAAGAAAAGAATTACAATTTTTAAATTAAGCTTCTGTAGAAGCAATCCACAGGGCTATGCCACGTGTTCTTACTCAGATTACCTGAACGACACTTCCATCGCTGTCTCTGACAGACAAATCATAGCGAACCACTAAGCCTTCCAAGTGTTTAACCAAGCATCGCTGAAGATACCCACTCCTGCTTGTTTTAACAGCTGTATCAATCAAACCCTGCAAACAAGTAATGGGCAACACTAATTCTCAGAACAATGTAATATATCGCCTTCACTGTCGTTAAATATTGGTGTACTTTCAACTTTTCACAAAGAGAAACCAACTGCAATCCTCATTTTCAAAAATGAATAAAGGAAGAAATAAAATAAATACAGCATTTCATCCTTACCTCTCTGCCAGCCATGCAATGGAAGTAAAACTCCTGTGGCTTTATACCAGTCATAAATCGTCCATCCACAAAACCCCCTGCTCTTGGAGTAACATCATATCTAGTGAAACTCGGCAGGGTCTTCCCAGACGCCATGTGTGGCGGTCGTCTGCCTTCCAACTCTATTTGACCCAATAGGCCGGAGATCTGCATGGCATTTACGGTAGAGCCCTTAGCCCCAGACTGAATCATAAGTTGTAAGTTGTTGTACGGGAAACTTTTCAGAAGTCCGTTAGGAATGCAAGCCCTGTCGTGAAATATAAAAGCTGGACTTCAATCAAATACGTAAACCATCAAATTCACTCAACATATTTAAACGAGGTTCTTTTGTCTGTTCAGTATCCATTAATTCTTTATGTGGTCTTGTGTTGTGACACCAATTAGTCTCATAGGTGGTAACTGTCTGCATCTTCAGGGTTCAAAACTGAAGAGACAGGTGATATGTCCCTCTGAAACATTGAAAACCATCTACAAGACCACTAAGTATCACAAACACATCTTCACTGTAAAAACCTCAAAGTTCGTGTGTACGTTTACTGATCAACTACAGTACACCGCATGAAAAACTGTGTAATCAAATACATTAAAATTAATTTACATTTCCCGTTAGTTATCTCTCTATAATACAAAATACAGGGCATGCAATGCTGAGTATAGTGTCAATGAACAAAACAGTAATAGAAGAGTACAAGTTAAATGCAACGTTTTCAAAAGTAAGTGCTATCGAATACAAAACTAGACATAGTTGTCTGGAAGTTATCAATTACTCCAGACAGTTTCTTCATTGAAACAAAGTTTAATTCCAAAATTAAAAGTTCAAAATTGTTTTTTTCAGACTTTGGAAAATTAGACTTATTACCCTATGTAAATGTATTTTGACTTTGTGGTTCAAACTGTGCACAGTTTCATTATTAGAGTTTATAACCAAAAATGTTCGTACTTGTTTATTTTATTGGTGATGTTGTCAAGCATGCTTTTGTACGAACTGTCGATCATTGCTCTCCCTCTATTGTAGTTTTGGTATACGTCTTCCATTTTTTCTTTTATCTCGCTTCGTGTTGCGGTTTTCGGCAGGTCAACTGCAGATCGCACAGCCTTGTTGCCAACCTATAAAAAATGTATTTTATTTATTTATAGTTTATTTAACAACACTTTTCAATAACTCAGACCATATAGCATGAAAATGATTCATTGTCAGGACTTTTTCCATCGTCTGTTCTTTAAAACCATGATGTTTGCTGACAGAATCTGTACTTGGGTGGATACGTTAAATAATTGTATGATTTATATTGTCCACTGACAGAGACTAGCTCTATCTAAGAGACCCAACAGAGTAGGTACCTCTCACCTGAAGACGGAGACAGAACTAGCCTCTGAAACGTCGTGGTTTTAAAGAACAGACGACAGAAAAAGTCCTGACAATGAATAATTTCAAGTGTAAATTACCGTTGTCAAAATCCTTTAGAATTGAATGAAATAACAGGATGATGGTGAATAATGAATTGGAAACGATGTGGAAGGAAGCAGTCATGGCCTAGTTTAAGGTACTATCATCGCATTTGCCTGAGGAAAACCACAAAAAACCTCAGTCAGGATGGCTCATCTCTGGGCTAAGTATAAAGAATTTAAAAGAAAATTATGTTAATGAACATATCTTTTTATAATTCTTTGTTTGATTTTCACTTTCAACAAGGTTACACAAGGATATACACTATTGTGACGGACAGTTTACTTACATTTCTCATATCTACAGAATATTTTTCTTATAAATGCAAAAATTCTGGTCGTTCATGAACTTGGTATTAAGATTGTTAATACAAATAGGTCAGAAAAATTTCAGTGTAAGTGAATCATGGAACAGTTTGCACAAATGCAAAGAAAATTATCTTACATTTATACACAGTCATTTATAAGACAGATATAAACGCATTATTCAGCTACCTTTTACAGTATTTCTGCAACAACACTCACCTTTCTTCCACGAGAGATGAAGTGTATTCTTTGTTCTTCAGCAGCCTTTACCACCAAAATGTCTTCAACACCAAGTGAGAAACCGTTTCTTTGAAGAAATGAAGTGAATAATTTTGAAAACGCTGTCAACAGTACACTTGAACAACTTCCTCCATACAACTAAAAAAACAAATTAAATTACAAGATTACGAACAATGATTTTCATATTTCGTAACCCTAATTAGCCATTACAATTATGTGTTATTATTAGTACACATCGTCCAGAAGTGAATAAGTTAAACAAGTGAAAAATTATATACTCCGCTAAACTATAAGTTAAATTAAATATTTTAATTTATTTTACCGTTATGTGGACAGTTTCTGAATGCCATTCAGATTCTTTCACTGCTAGTTCTAACAGCACGTAACAGAGCAAATTTTCTGCGTATTGTTACAGGCTACCGATTGGATTAAACTGGGGATCCTTCATTTACTAAAGATTGTTCAGCACAAACAAAATTGGATTTCCTTAACAAAATTTACTTTGACTTACTAAAATTAAATCTTTGCGACATCAATTTACACAGCAAAACACAGAGAAACTGAAATTTTAATTCACACATAAAAAGAGTATTTAAATTAACTAATATAATACTGATAGGACGCACTGAATTTAAATATGACAAGGTGTCGAAATTCGTTAAAATTAATTTAGAAACACTGAAATTAGATAATATGCACTTCCTTTTTAACTTTAATACTCACACTTGGACTAAATATACCCAGTTAAAAATTTAATCTGCTAGCACAATCCTTGAATCTGATATACATTTTAATGTACGTTCAATTCAGACACATCTTAATTAACCAAAATTATATTTTAGGATATCCCATATATAAATGTAGTAACATTCACTACTTTGTTCTTGGAGTAATTATAGCATATGATTATAGAAACACATCCCTGCTACACTAAAAAATCATACTTTTTGAACAGATAAATTCTGTGATGGTTGGGCATTTTTGTACTAGTGCTAATTCATTACCTTTAATACAAGTACAAAATTCTTAAAGTTTAAAGTGTAGGATTACTATTTACAGCACTTCTACCAACTACACAGCCCGTTACTCATTTTAAAGACCACGTTACCTCATTCATGCAATGAATCAATCCATAAGGCGTAGCACCATAATGGGTTTTATCTAGAACACCACACAAAAGTTCTCCTTTTCGAATTATCACTTCTGCTTCGGACATTGTATTTGAATCATTAAATGGGGTTCCTCCTGCCTGCCATACCCTAGGCTCCTCGACCATCCATGACTGGAAAAAATACACAACAGACGCTCAACAGAAACCCACACAAAGGAATCAAACTTGGACAGAAAAGTGCCCACAGTATATAATTCATGAATACCGTAATCCACTAGCACTGGTTAACGATCTGTTTTATTTGCTGGAAATAATGATGTGTAACGTAATTTTAAAAATATAACTGACCTAAGATACCATATCCATCCAAATAAGTTAAGATTATAATTCAGTCTTTGGGTGGAAATATAACTGACCTAAGATACCATATCTATCCAAAGAAGTTAAGATTATAATTCAATCTTTGGGTGCAGAAGGCCATCAGCTTCATAAAAGGATATAGGAAATGTATAAAAATGTGTGTACCCAAAAAAACTTCAAAACACTGGCGCAGATAATTCTACCAGGACTGACAATTAATGACATTCTGTGGTCTTGACTGTCAAACATTTCCAAAACAGTTTTGGAAACAGTAATATAGGGCAACTGATGTACGTATCAAATAAGGCTGGGGATACACGACTGTAACAAATACATCCGTTGTAACACACATCGTGACGTCCGTCATAGAATTATGATTTCTAAGTACAGACAATACTATTATTTTTTTTTCTAAATCCTTTCAAGCTGCCACGGTAATTGGCGCTCGTGTGGTGTCCTCACCTACGTCCGTACAAAAGCACGTCTGTTGCAACGGACGTACTTTGTACGGTCGTGTGGCCCCAGCCTAAGGTCACAGAAGTGGACCTAAACATCTGTATATGATTCTAGACGTTGAGTACAACACGTTGTAAGTGGGTGTCACAGTTATTCAATAAAGAGCAAAAACAAACATGGGTTGGTGCACTGCGTAATCTGGTAGAAGTGTACCGACATCTCAGAGGTACTTGCTGCCTCCATCATTGCCCTGATAAGGTAACAAAATATTTAGAAAGAACAGAAATATCGTGAGAATGGATTTGAAATATTCCCTTACAAGAGAAAAATTTAGAAAAAAGAAAAATGGACTGATTATGTCAAACTCTTTGGTGACCCACATATATAAGAAACATGATGAAATTAAGGATTATATTAATATCAGCAAAGAAAATTATTTTCAGACTTCAATATGTAACAAACCTTGTCTGCAATTTTTGCAGTTGACGTGAGACTAATCGGATACTGTCCAGTAGGTACAATGTTTATAAGCACTGTTGAAATGATTTGCTTCCCAGACCAGCATGGAAGTGGCTTTATGATTGCTGGTGGTAACAGCTTAATTTTGCTCACCCTGTGACTCAGTGCCTGGAACACAAGCTGCTGGTACTCATCTCTGTAACAACATTAAAAATCTACTCAAAACGTACAGAACCAACAATTACATAAATAGTCTTACTTAACAGTATTACAAATATACTATTTGTTACCAGTAATCACATGGTTTTCCTCAATCATTTCAAGTAAAGATGTATCAATAAATTGGATTGTTTCCTTCGCATTCATCTGTATTTTAATAATTTGGACTGTTCTCAATAACACGCTGTGAGGCATACACTGGCATGATTAACTGTTACAGTTTTCTTGTTTATCTCATATGCCACATTGTATAAACCAATTTAAATTTCAAATTGTCTTTGGAAACCTCCATTATCTTTACAACTAGAAGTTAGGTCACTTGCTGACCCACTCCAGCCTCAATCGACCTAGAAAATTTCTGTAATGGTCATCCTTGATTTTTTCATCCATGTGGTATGAAATTTTTTAACAGTTTCAGAAGTTTGTCTCTTTACATTCTGTCAACACGTAGAATCAAATTGATTTTCTATTTACAAAGTCTGTCCCATATAAAAATTATGAACATAAATATGTCCTAATGAGAAATGTATTATGAGTTCCACTACATAAAACCCAACCGACAATGTCCGAACATCAGTAAATATTTGGGGACCAATAAGCAAACTCATGTTAAACATAAGACATTATGAATATGTTACCTTCCAAAAAACCTTCCTCGAACTGAAAGATGTACTCCTGCTACAATATGATCCTGAATCAAACCACTCAGTGGTGTACCGTCTTTCGGCACCAAGTACTGGTTATTTACATTCACTACAAATAAAAGCATAATCATTAACAAAAAATTAATTTCTCAGTACCCAACAGCATAATTATATGAAATCTGAGTTTCTCACAGTGGTAAAGATTTTGACGTTGTTCTCGGTTGTGACACTAATTAAACTCGCGGATAGATACCAACATTTCACAGAAACATGTAGACTCCACTTAATCAACTGAGCTGGATTCAGAGAATGGTGCCTTTAAATTCCTAGTAGCCCGTGGGCTGACTTGTGCCACACTTCACTACATCATCGACGTGATCATCGCCCTGATGACAGAAGTAGCAAGCCCCTCTGAAATTACGGCAAACTTGTACCAGACTACATGGCGCACCAACCCAGATAACAACCATCTTCATATTTGCCACTATGAGAACCTGAAATCCTACTTGTCAAAACAGTATCATCTATCATCTGCTTCCATAAATAAATGTATTAATGTAGTAAGGGACATGACATGAAAAAGTTTACATACGGAGATTATATGCTTCACTGCGAGCCAGTTCGTTCTGAGGGAAATGGGCATTCATTTCATCACCGTCAAAATCGGCATTGTAGGCTTTGCAGTTGGCATAGTGCAGTCTCAAAGTTCTCTCCCCTTTCAGAATGCGCGCAATATGTGCCATGATGCTGGGTCGATGCAGAGTGGGCTGTCTGTTCAAAAGTAGCACATCTCCACTGCAAAGATGTCGGTGTACCTGAAAACACAGTATGACATACAAATCACGAAGTTACCATTTGCCTATGTACAATGCCAAAGCATATAGGAGACCTAAGAATCTATGCGCACCGAGACCTCAGCAAGAAAAGAATCTTAGTTTCACAATTCAGCAGTTACATCACTTCTCCCTCATGCTCAAAAAATATTTTGACATTCTCCTTTCCCAGTGTTGTATGAATGCCAACTGGTGTTTGTTAAATATCTGCAACCATTCACACCATGTGTTCAACCTCTACGTTAATGAACTTCACAACAAAGCACTGAACATTTTAAATTAAATTAATTATACATACTACTTTCATTCCTTTATATATGTCAGATGTGTCACCAGGAGTTAAGAGACGCTTCGCAACACTTTCTCGTTGAATATGATCAGTGGTAGATATCCTTGTTTTAGTACCATCTTCGTTTTCAACCAACACAGCTCTAAAATAAAACAGAATAATAGTTTACCACATAAACATCAGGTGTTATATGTTTAAAATTCTCTCAAAATGCTTATTATGATCTGTCAGCGAAAAATCAGTAATTATCACTTCAACAGATCTTACATAAAATTTGTTCCAAGTTATGTTGCTGCAAGAAATTAAATTACCACATTTTCTACCACCAAAGAGGGATGCAACCTATAAAAAAAAAAGCAACCTAACATCATGTACTTCTGGTATTTCACCTTACCCTGGGTAAACATCAGGTCCATTGAGAACCATCATGCGTAAATCCGCGACATTCCATTCAGTAACTGGCACAGGATATGTTAAAGATTTGGCAAATAATTCTGGAATACCAATTTCTTCGATGCTCAAACACGGATCTGGAGTAATTACAGAACGAGCCGCAAAATTAACACGTTTCCCCATCATGTGCATTCGTATAATGCCTTCCTTCTTCTCTATCACCTTAATAAAACAAGAAAAGAAATATGTGTTAGCTAAGGTCACTCTTACAAAAAATCAATCTGAGGACTTTGTTGTGCCTTCAGTCATTCTTGCATTAACGTGCAGAATTCACTGCTGTGGCCCACGTAATTCTTCTATAAATGTGATCTGGGGGTAACTATTGCACAACGATGTTTCAACAATGACCAATGTTGAACGCATTCCAACAACGGGGACTCTCAGTCATGCAGGCTGTCTATGACCACAGGAAACAGCGAAAGGAAATTGCAAAAAACTGAGATTTTAATGACCTGCCATTACAAAATTAAGTTATTTTAGCTGACCTTTCAATGTATCATTTTTGAAGAAACCTAGTAGGCCTACCTGCTTGATACCTGGGCTAATTTTCAGACCTCTTTGATTGGACTGGCCCATTCCACTATCCATCAAGTGATCCACATCAGACTGCAGATGCTGCCACGCTAGCATCAGCTTCTCTTCAGGAGTGTCGCCACGGATTTGTTCTAACAGGTCCTGAGGAAAAACACAACAAAGATTTTAAGCCAAATTCTTCCACAAGACAAACAGCATAAACCATCCACATTGATGCCCACAATTTTTGGATATGACCAGAACATAATAAGAAGTGATGGTCAAATTAATAAGTTGTTAAGAAAAGAAATAAATCCACATGGCAAAAATTTAAAAAATACTACTCTAACTTAAAACAAACTTTTACCTTTGCTTCTTCTGGCAGGCTGCTTGTGTCCCCATCTCGGATTGTCCTCGTAATATTTTGGATGATTATCGAGTCCTGAATAATGAGCTTGTAGGCTTGTGTTTGTGGATGCTCAACTAACTTATTATTAACAAAATTCACCTGCACACAAAAGATTAAAAATAAAGCAAATAAATAAAATAAAGTTTTACATGTACGTAATAAATATCATGCCATAAACAGTGGAGGTGTTAGGAAATTCTTATGATGATTAATGGGAAAATCAACAGTAACAGAAAAGGAAGAAGTCGTGATTTAATCTGCAATTCTGTAGTCCACTGTGATGAAGCATTCAACACAAACACATAAAGAGTATGGATATTTTCCTAACTGCTAAAATATCTATTGTATTTTAAAGTTACATAAGTCTCTCGTTTTAGGTCACAAGTCACAAGTTTATTTAAAAATAAAATGTGTACGTAAAATATTTCAAACAAACACAAGATAACTGAAACAGTAATAGGAATTATTTGCAACTGACTGTTAACCACTAAGAGGATGCTAATTTAAACTTTAAAAAACGTAGGTATTCACACAATAATAAATGACACGTTTAGAAACCGGGCCAATAAGATGTCACCCACGATATTTCAAGGCTGTAAAACAATAACTTCATAAATTAGTCACAATAGATAGAAATCTATCTTCAGGAAAGGTGACAAGCAACAAAATTTTAGGAATCTTTCTCCAAAACAAAAACATAACCTCCAAAATACAAAATGTTAACAATAGGATCTTCGGGTACTACGTCATTCCCTAAAGATTTGTGATAATAGGTTATTCATTATAGAGATAGGTAAAGTTCTGTCAAAAGTAGACATCTGGGCTGTAGAAACCAATTTGGACATAACTGCACACAATAAAATCAAACAAACTATCACAATTTGATGCTGGGGAATATACATACAGTATTAACTATAATTTAAGTTCACAAACACGCCGTTATAGCTTATATTTCTTTTAAAGCCATAAAATTATGAGAAAAAAACATATTTCAGCACTTACTGGTCTCATTTTGGGTGGTGGAACAGCAATCAGGTCAAGAAAGAAAGTATCAGTGGGGTGTTTCATGTCACAATTTTTTAACACTGGTGAAAGGGTGGTCATGAATTCCTTCTCATTTCTCCAAATCTTACGTAAATGATCCCTACCAATAAAATAAACAAGTGTTACGATAGATCAAACAAATTTACTATTTGCTTAAAATAGATACACACAATGTGATGAGACGTACTGACATTCAGTCACTTCACTAAAATGTTACTCGTTATGTTTGAAGCTCACTCATGACAGCATATTTGAAACTGCCACTGCAGGAAACAAATAAAGATGAAATGATTTAGCAAACACATTATGGATCGACTCCCTTTAAAAATATCCCATCCATCAAGTTCTTTTTAAAGCAAATTTTAATGTGATGTCTATTACGTTGGTACTAGAAACACAATTAAAGCAACACTCAGTTTAAAGGTTGAATTCTTGAATAACAACTTACTATACACTATGACAACTTTCTCCCACTCTTCTTAAACTACCATTTGTAGTCGTCACGCAATTTCTCATTTCATGTTACAGAACCTCTGCCACTTATCATGTAAATGCCGAATAAAAAGAAACGGCTAAATAACCTATAAGTACTGCTCAAACATATAAAACTCTCAGTGTCTAATAATATTTTAAAACATGGCTGTAGGAAAGCTCAGAATTTAAATTAAGGTTAACAAGTCAGTAGTGAGAATAATTAAAAGCCACCCTACACGGCTCGTAGACGAAGAAGAATTTATTAAACTTAGTCGCCATGTGAGCTTATGATCGTACAATGCTACTGGTACTCCTTAATCTTAAATTATTTATCTGAGTGACAAAATAATGCTTCATGCAATGTACAAAGTAACAAAATATGCCAATAACAAATATACACTGTTTACAATTATACATACCTTGATTCATCAGGCAAGATTACAGTTGTAATCTTTTTCCCTTTATTTTCTCCACCATTCTCAGCTCCTCTGAAATGAGAAATGTCGGCTTTCTGATCAGAATTGACAAATTACAGAGATCAGGAAATGTTACACTAACATTATTTGGCCATGGTCATACGAACTGAACGATAACAATGGAAAAACATCAACTTGACTTTGATTAAAAGTTAAGAATTTTAACGACCACAGAAAGCATACACAAAATGACTAACAGAAATATACAAAATATCCTATGCTAGATTTTGTATTCTGGGTTTATGGTGTAAGTTTTATACATTTTAGCCAATTGACTGTCAAAGGACCAAAATAATCAGTTAAATGAATTAAACCAATACAAAAAATTATCAAAGCTCTGGTGAAAGTATAAGGAGAGATTCATGAAGATTATTAGCTCTGATTAATAATATAATTTTTTATTTTCATTGTAAAAGTAGTTAATATATATGAATACAGATGGCAAACTCATTAAACCAACAAAGGATAAGAGCTTTCTGTGAAATGCAACTTAAAAAGAGTTTAGTGTATTACAATATGCAACATGTGATCACCAAGAAAATCATAACAAATTACAGCTTGCCTTCAGTTTACCCAAATCTGTAAAATCACATCTGCAAATTACAAGCGTATGTGAAGGATATGGCACAAATGCGGACTGATGATGAACACGTACATGCATTCCACAAGGCTTTCCACTTTTCTCTGCAGGTGAGTTTTAAGTTTTTAATATTGGTCACTGAATTAAATCTCATTGTTCCCAGAAATGCATTAGAGCAGACTGAAAATGTGTATAATAAGTACATTTTTAAGTCATGTTTTCTGAGCAGCTCAAAATACGCCAACCAAACGAGACTTGCACCTATACTATTCTGAATACTTACCCCGATTCATCAGCTTTAAGGACTGTAGTCACCAATTTATTTTGAAATGATAAAATTTTAATTATCGGAGCTTTACAATTTAAACACTTCTTCATATCCAACACAGATTTGTCCATTGCATTAAGAAGGTCATTTATTAAGGATTCCACAAATTTGGTCTTCGGGGGTGTTTTACAATCTGTACTTCCCTCTGAAAATAGCAATTCAGGAAAATATTAAACCAAACATTGTGGTTGAGTGGCTATAATTCCTGCTTCGTGTTTTGGAGGTAATGGATTCAAATCTTGACCCAGAGGCTATCTTGGCTGAGGGCTTTTTGTGGTTTTCCTCAGTCCTTCCAGGCAAATGCCAGCACAGTACTTTAAATAAGGACATGACCAATTCTCTCATTTGATGCTATGTAGCCTGAGCTACTGAAAAAGCATTGTTAAATAACCAATAAATGAAACTACTAATAAAAGATATTTGTAATTTGTACCTTCTTCATCAATACTAAAAAAAACATACATGAGACTATAATAAACTTAACTTTCATAAAGTAATATACAGCAATTTAAGTAGAGTAGAATCTTCATTTAATGTTCATTACACTCTCTAAATTAATCCCCAATTTCTATGATTCCACACCAGTTATCATAGTGTTGAGAGAAAGATTTTTTCACTTTGGTTTTGAATGATAAATATGCATGCACAAAATTAATTCAGTATAGCAATTAAAATACTAACATTATACTTAGGGTTTAATTGTGTTATGTTTCCTGTCCTCCAACATTACGATCCCTAAAATTATTATTAAAAATTGTCCTTCAAAGAACTATGCAAAACGAAATAATGATAAATTTGGTCTTTACACTTAAAAACACTTTATAATACTTTTGAAATTTAACACTGATATTTCCAGAGAAGATTAATGTATTTCCTCTAAGATATTACTTAACCTGCACATTATTTTCAGGAGATGTGTAAATTGTAACAGAAAGTAATTGTTCTTTCTTCCTGACCTTCAATTACCATGGATTAGGCCCTCTGGTCTGTTCCAAATATAAATATAAATTCATTTTTAAGAGAAAGTGCTTTCCATATACACCCTTCACTGTTAACCAAGACATAAGAACTTCATAAAATTGAAACACGTGGATTATGCGGTGCAAAACAGTAATATGAATAAAACCTTCATGTTTCAATGAACTGTTGTTACCAATTAAAACGAGAAACTGAAAAACCTACAAACCATTACCACTGCATTAAAACCCTAATTTGTTTAAAGTAATGAATATATAGACAATATATTATCCAATTGTCTACAGCACTTGCCTTTATAACACAAGATTATTATTAGTGAACAAAAACTAACCTTTCATTATATTCTTGTAGTATTCATCCAATTTCTCCTTCATCAACTCTGCTTTTACTTCATCAACCACTGTACTATCTTCTGACGAGAGGATGTCTCCAACAACTTCTTCTGTTTCTTGAGCTTCTGTTACAAGACCCTCACCCAAAAGTTTTAACTTTGTTATAAACAATACTTTGGCAACCCCTGTAGAGTAAATTAAATGTATATTAGTAAACACTGAAATGTTTCACAGTAAACTTGTGAGATTTTAAACTGTAGTGAGACAACAGCCTTTGGGGTTATGATACTGCACAGTCAAATACCTTGAAAATGGAAGCACCATGCTCCAAAATGTTGGTAACCACCCACAAAACACAAAGAACACAATCTTAATGGTAAATTTTAATCACAGAAACCTACTAAATAAAAAAATTGTTAACTTGCACAATATGCTTCATTAAAAAAAACACCTCATAATATAGCATAGCTAAAACTCCAAGTATTTTAATGCAATGTATCTAGTACATATTTTATTTTATTGCAAAGATATTTGTCTATTACCTTCTCATGTATTTAACACAGTTTCTTACCTTTTACTTGAAGTGTGTGACAATTCAAACATGCCAACTTCAGAATATGGAAGATTGTTTTGTGGAACAAAGGATTTACAACCGGTAGTGAAAGTTCTATGTAACCAACATGTCCAGAACAGTTGTATACATTGTTTGAACATGTGTAACATGGCTCACTGTTCTCATGTAGAGGACCTGACAAAACAAAATCAAAATGAATTGTGTATTCCTGTGATAAAAGGCAAAGAGCAACTGAGAAAATGTGCGGAGTACAAAGAACTGTAATAAAATCCTTATTATGACAGTTCACATTCCAATATGCACTTCAATCATTAACTTGTGCAGCTCATTCGCCAATGATGATGTCATCACATTCGTATTATTACTGTCTGTGACGGTACCAAAACCTGTAAGCACGTAACTCAAGAATGGGTCGATGGACACGTCCTCGCATTTCCTAGCAGCTCCAACACATGGGATTGGCAATGGTGGAGTTATTACATCCAAGGTAAACATTTGTGTACAAACAAATTTTAAAAATATATATAAATATCTAAAAAGTTCTAGGTAAAGGGGAAGTAATTGGTCTGTGCTTCATTAACCATCCATCATATCATAATTTTTCATGATAAACTTATACAAACAAGGAGTAAAGTGTTTCATAATATATACCAATTACAAATCTGGCCTCCTTCTGGAGTCTAGCTACACATTTTCCAACCAGCTCTATCATATTTTCTCCATAAATACTAGCAAAGATTTAAAGTTTGTGATGTGTTCAATCACTGCATACGCACCTAATGCTGGATCATAAAGCCCGGCTTTCAGCGGATGACCAAGTGCATTAAATGAAAGTGGAGTGGTAATCTTCACTTCACTTAATTTTTTAATTTCATCTTGTGAAAAAATAGAAAATGACAATGCACTAGGATTCAGGTGCAATATTTTGTTACCTTTGCTTTTTAATTTTCGCATTTTTAACACAGTTAAACAGCCTGGAACAAAGAAGAAAGTGTATCACATACAAATCAGTAAAAAATAAAAAGTATTTTATTTCAACAATAAAAATACAAGTGTTGGGGATTATAAAATAAACCCAGTAAGCTAATTATCCATGCCTTAATTTTTTAATTATAGTGAACTATCATTCCACCACATGATTTACATGTTTACATGGAACTGTATCTACAGTCACAGAGTATGTTCAAAAAGAAACATCCCCAGCAATAACTGTGTAGGAGAATTTCTGAACTTCAGAATCATTCCAAATACAGACTGTTCTTCTGGGATGGTATGCCATGTAGCACATTTGATCCAAAATTGTCAACATTTCTCATAAACGATGTGGATCAATGCTGGTTTTGCAGTTTATTGTATATGGTCTAGTTTTGTTTTTGTACCTTGAAAAGATTTTCTAATATGAAACAGTTAAGATGACTGGGATGTTACACAGGGCAGTCTTGTAGAAACTGACTAGCATTTGAGAGTTGCTTATCACCTTCATTCTGACAGTGACTCAGTGTCCTGGTGATGTAGGTGGTAATCACCTCCGACATGTCAGTCAAGATCTACAAAACTCCACAGCCCACATTCAGAAAGGCAGTAATCTTCATTCTGCCACTTTGAGAACATGAAATCTCACCAGGTTAGATGATTTACTGGCATGATACGATCAAAATTCCAAGTCATAAATGTACCACCCTCATACATAAAAGTTTTTATTTTTGAAGCAAAGAACTAAGATTTATCACATGGGTTCATAAATTAACGATGCTGATGACATAAATACTGTTTCTTAAACTGTTTCTTTCGGACCAAACGTTTGACAGAAATATTCTTCCCCACATGCCATCACAGATACGTGCCTCTTCTCATCCTCCAAATCATGTGTCGAATGAAACGACGAGATATCCGAATGTGGAATAGAACATAAATTCGTAAGTACTATTTCAATACATACGATATACAATAAATTTCACTGACCTTTACATGTCGATGCACATGATTACGATAAGAAATAGTTATGAGACATACAAATTTAGCGTGGCTTACAATAGTTTCAACACAAAATTTTCACTACTTTGCAAAGGAGGTTATGAATTCAACCACTATCGTCTGTGCCACAGAATACTATGGTATGTGCCATGTGGTTATAGAATTTAACATGTCAGTGTCGCCAACATGAGAGTATATTATAAAACTAAGACCTCTTTTAATTCAGTCACAATGTATTTTCTTTTTATTTATCCACTATGCTAAATTATTGAGATTACTACAAAAATCACTAGCAAATTTTCCATATGTAAATGAGTAAACGCAACCGAAACTGACTGCAAGATAATTTTACGTTGGCTACCACTGACTCATGCATGGTAGATATGGGTAGGTAACAGTCATCTAGGAGACGATGAGCACATCTATTGGAGGTATGTATAATCACAAATGACCGATTTGTCCTCAATGACTCGGTCGGAGACCTCGCGGACATTTAACCACTGTCCAATTTACCATTTAACCACTCTTTGCATCAGTCCTTCAGAAGCACACAGTACACTCAGCTGCTCAAGAAATTACCCGACTTTTGTGAAACGAATGGTTCATTCTGTGTTCATACAAGCCAGCCAATAATCCATATCCTGGGCTAGTTGAATCCAATTCGAACGTTCCTAAATTATTTCACAAAGCTTCACTTAAATATTACCCTCTCATCTGACTTCTTCCCCATCAGGCTTTCCAAGCCAAAATTCTGTTGTTTCTCACCTTTCCATGCACACTACATGCCCCACCCATCTCATCCTCTGACACTCTCATTCAAATTCTGCAACTTCACATGCCATCTGCCACCCATAAAAGTACCATGAGAATACCCCATGACTCCAAATAAACAGCACAAGGCATTATCAATCATCAATGAGATGGACATTATAATCATCAAGCTCCGATAGGTTAAACTTCTTGTAACAATCTTGAATGCTATGAAAAGTATATAAATCAAAAAAATATTCAATCTAATACACAAATGTAATACTTAAAAAATTCTTGCACGGGTATTATGAATATGACTTTATTGTTCACATATATGTAAGATACGCAATTTACAGATATTGAACATGTCAGGTGGTTTCATCACAGTTTCTTCATTCGACACAGGAACCGCAACTGGAGCATCTTCACTTCGCCTGACGTAAGTTTCACAACTCCGTCCTGGTTATCAATGGACAGGAGCTGCCCCACAGCCTCCCGCTCTTCTCCTAATATTACTTTCACTTGATCAGAACGCTGTGGTACAATTGGCTCCAAATGTTCAGAAACAATGTTCACTACTCGATCTTCATCTGGCAAGAACACTGAGCACATTCCACCCTGAAGATAAGATTTTTAGTATAAGAGTGTGAACTTTGTTATTTAAACACAATCTCAAACAGAAATAGGAATGCTTAAAAACAATACAACAACAAGATAAATGATGATGATAACCATGACTAACTCATCAAAGTAGCTAACAGGTGAAAAGAAATGTTGACCAGCCAAAAATGGTACTCTGTGGGAATTACAAGGTATTGAAATCGAAGAAAAATTAATGAGACTAAAAAAATATTTAAATTACAGGAAAACATGTTCTGAGAATTCAAATGCTGCCATATGGCTCCAGTCACAAACCAGAGTATGTACTTCATAAGCTGGCAATGTCAGTGCTATGATGAATTGGTGCTCGGGCACATGAAATACAGAAATAGGTGCAAGAACAGGGAGGCAAACAGACTTGATGAAAAGCTAGTTCACGTTAGCATTGCCAACAGTTGCAAATTGTGATGGATCGGGTAGTTTGCACGCTAGCGCACAAAATGAAAGCAGTTACCTGAAAGTTCTCAAAATCTGAGACTTAAAAATCAACATTCATGTGAAAATCTCCATTTTTTAATCCAATCTCAAAAATTTTAGATTCTCACATGCCTAGTAGACAAATAACTTACAGAGATTCCTCTGATTACTCCCGTCTGTCCACTTAATCCAGCATCGTCATGTGTGTCCCTGATGCGCACTTCTATGTCAGTTGTTTGCCACTCTTGCTGTAATGTTGCCTGCTGGTCATGCCCCGAACCAGGAATGTGAGGGTTATATGGAGATGGAGCTGCTCCAGGCGTCATAGGGCTGTAGCCAAGAGGGGATGGCGTACCGTATGGGGCAGCGCTCGTCGGAGATGGTGTGTATCCAGATGGACTGGGTGTTGCAACATATCCAGTTGGCGTTCCTAAAACACACAGTATCTCATTTTATTAAATCAATGTGTTTCATGTATGCAGGATTTAAAGCATGAAAGTAAAAGTAAAATTCCCAAGAAGAAGACCAAGATGAAGAAGGAAGCAGAAACTGAGAAGACAGAACTGTGAAAAAGACAGACAGACAAAGAAACTTGACTGACAAGACAACCCACATAAAGCAGGAACATCTCAACAACTCCTTATAAATGTCAGTTTCAATGGCCGTGACAATGAAACTTGTCCATCAAAACACAAAGGATGTATACGACACCCAATCCTGCTAACTATAGTATCATGGCGCAAAGTCCTTCTTGAGAGGCTAATTTACTCAGCCGGTCAAGAAATTCCACCCATTTAATGGAACGCAGAGGTTCAACACCACGTCCTGAACAGCCCACCAAGTACACTTCATAATATTTTTTCTGCCCCTGCCTGATTATGCATCAACCGAAGGTGGTAAGCCACTAGGATGGATGTATGTGTAAATTTCTAAGACTTTCCAGTGAATTTCCTGATTACCAGTGACCAATAAAATGCTATTAGTAGTATATCCGTTTCCTAATTATTAGAGTATAATTGAAAAAATATCACCAACAATACCATTGTACACAGTGGGAGATGGTGATGGCTGATAAGGCGAAAAAGACTGGTCAGATCCATACATTGTACCCGGTGTCTGCGGCGTGTACGGTCCTCCTGCCTGGTAACCTGGAGTGCCTGCAAACATTACAGATAAAATGTGTTTTGGGATTGGATGGTCAAGAAAGAGCATTTAAAATATGTAACAAGAAGCCAGCTCAACAAAAATACATCAAGACAATCACGTACAAAACTCCTTGCAATGGGCCGATCACTTGTCCAAGGAGTCCTACCAAACGTCTAAATAAATCAAGTAACCTCAAGAGTGGCTGCAAAGACCCACACTGGGTTGTGGAGCCAGAGATAATGATGTATAAAACTACATTACAACTTACTAGGATTATAGTTAGGTGAGGGTGATGCATCATCCAAAGAATATCCATCAAAATCGTTGTTCCTTGCAGGTGTGTTGGTAATACTTGGATCCCAGGCTCCTGACTGCCCAGGCGTACGTGAGCCGTCGTGTGATGGCGTCATGCTCCCATAATGTGGAGTTCGTGATCCAGCTGTAAGCAAGAGTGTATGCGTCCATGTATCATAGTAGTATCGCCATATATATTATAATTATAGTCCACATAAATACCTTTTATTTCATGATAGTGCAACAAAATTCTGTTATAAGGAAGTCTCTTCATAAATAATTTACTGTAGGCTACAGAATGTAACATAAATCAATCCACTATGAAAATTAATTGTGACTAAAGAATCCGACTTGTTTCATTGTGTTGGGCTACATTTTTAAAGTGTTATTCACTGCTGCTGAATATGATTTCCCCTAACCTAACCTATGTAATGAATGTGGCAGACATTCATATAATAAACTTAATTTCTTTCACATTTTCCTCAGGAAATCTGATCTACCGATTTAAGAGTTTACAATCATGAAATGAAAGCTTTCCAGATCCACTGGCACGGCATTTTTCTTCCTTCAACAAATTAAGTGGTTTGGCATAGGAGTGAGTGATCGGAATGACCAGATCTGAGGGGTTAACTAATGCTTAAAACTGCTGAAATGTTACAGTATTGTTTGTTCAATCAAAAGTTTTACCATGAATTATTCCAAACCCTGCACTTCCACAACCAATGGGTGTTACGATATTTTGTGACTTCACTTACCATCATACATGGGAGTCTGTGAACCATGCATCGGTGTCTTGCTTCCTTCCCTGTACATAGGTGTCTGACTCCCACCACCATATGCTGGCGTGCGACTATATGAGCTAAAGGATCCCTCCTGAGGAGAAAAGCAAACGAAATATGAACGTTTTATCTTCATAATAAATGCAACTGTTTTAGCTAACTCTAAAAAAATGTGTCTAAGATATTCACGACATAATACTTATTTTGGATGAACAATGTCAAAATTTTATCCTCTAACAATCAAATGGAGCTGTAGGTGGCGTGTATCAAATAATTCAATGCCTTCCATTCAATAGTAAATTGTGAGTAACAGTACCGTGTCGCCAATGGGACGCAGCTGACAGAACGATAGTAGTGACTACACCACAACGCCAGACATAATTTTATGTGACATGGAAAATTATCACTTATTTTGTGCAAATAACAACAGACGTATAGGATATTTATGCGATTGTGGAAATCAATCAAAAGCACTCATTGTACTGAAAATAATGAAATATTGTTCTCAATACAACCAAAAAGTATTCCTATATTTAACATTATCATATTCATCATGCATTAAAATACGAGCGTATAAATGGTCTCGTAACTGTAAGTCATACTTGTTACATCAGCATTTTACTATATGTACAAATATACTGTTCATGACTGTAATCTTGAGACATGGAAGGAATGCGGGAAGGTCGAAGCGTTAAAGGTTGACGCTATCTTTCCTCCTTCACCCCACTTCCTCATCCCGCAAGTCTCAAGATTACAGTCGCGAATTATACATAGCCTATACAGCTTACCTTTGTAGGTACCCCAACACTTGCAATGTGAGATCGATCCACAGATATCGTCTGACAAGTAGAATGTAATTCAACTCGAGCTGTCGACTCAGTTGCATCTTTCACAATACCTACATTTCCTGTAGAAAATCAGTAAAAATATATTTAATATTCATATATATATATATATATATAATTAATTTATAATATTTGTAAACATGCATAATTATCAAATTATGAGGTGTACCTGTGTGAACAGGAATGCAAAAAATCATGACGGCCACCGACTATCAAATGCTTGCGTAGTGATAATAAAAAAAGAGATACAGTAGTAACTGAACAAAACTACAGACCATCTACACATTTCTTGTATGAGACTTCTAAGGTTATCTTAATTTAACTGTGGTTAGTATACTGTCACACACTGCCTGCAGGTCTAATTAAAATGGAATCTCAAGAGCACAACAGTCATATGATATCTGCAGGTGACAACCATTAAAACGAGATGCAGTAAACACCAAATGAAAGAGATGGCATGCAATAAATTCCAGTATTATTTTGTGACAATGGTAGTGATTTGGTTTTGTGTGACAAAACCACTGGATTAAGCACATTCGTTCGGCAAAGGATGTTTTCGGAACACCGTGCGTGCACCCCGCAATAGCCGATTACTGTTAAAATGAGAGAGACAAAGACATAGCTGAAGAAAACTGTGCAACAGATATATTTACCATTACACAATGTCAGAAACCATAATGTAACACTCCATAATCAATCATGATACACAGCAATTAATTTTCCATTGAAAAAAATATTCCAATTACAAGCAGCGCCAGTCTTTTCCATTGAAAAAAATATTCCAATTATAAGCAGCACCAGTCTTAAAGGGCAAAGATTTATTAAAAAAATATTCAGTTTATATTCATATAAATATGGTATTATGTATTGTGGTACATGTTAGCATTTAAATATATGAACTGCAATACATGCAACATCATGCAGTATGATAATCACCTTTGTAAGGACCACCAGTGATTTTGATAGTCTGACCAATCAATTCTCTGTCTCGTCTCACACCTGCGCCACCACGACCACGCCCTCGTCCTCCTCCCCCACCACCGTGCCCTGCTCCCGAGGGATGCAGGGGAGAAGTAATACGGGGTGACATAAATCCCCCAAAACCACCCCCACCAGGTGACATGGTAACCTTCAAAATCACAAACACAAATACTTCAGGTGTCAGAGACAGACGCATAAAATTAAAATACCAACATTTAAGACATTAAAATAATAAATTTCTATACTTATTCAAATCTTGCATCAAAAATGTCCCCATTCTTCCAAGTATAATATAAGGTAATGATAAATTTGTCCCCGCTTAATTACGCACCATGTCATGAACATTTATGGGGAAGTGGAGACACAGCTCCACACATTCTGAAACTCAGTTTTAGATAAGGTCAAGTGGTCAACTTCACACATCTCTGTAATTTACCAAGAATGCAATGGTTAGTTTCAAAAAGATCCTGAACAAGGTACAATTACATTCAAAATGTACTATAATTTAATCTAAAACTGCATAAATTTAGTTATGTCAGTAAAGCGCACATATACATTATTCGAATTAAACGTATCTCGAGAAGAAAACCAGACTTTTGCCCAAACGTCCTTCCACCACATAAAAAAGCACACACAACTGCGACTACGAGACTTACGTGGCATTTATTTTGTTACTGCTTGTTTATATTAATGACTGCCAGATGTTTTCCTCCCACTGAAACTAATTAGAAACCACCGACAATACTGATTACATCTGTCGGTACCTGTTACGGAACTAAGAAAATCAACTGCATAACACACTAGCTACTAACACACTCACCTTAGCACCTCCAGCCAATTGAAGATGCTTCGTCTTGCATACAAATATCCCACCATTGTCGAGATACATTCTAGAGTTTTTTTAAAATTACGGTATAAATGTTTGATCTCTCCACTACGACCCTGTAAATTATCAATGCTCATGTTAATTCCGACATCCACATACCAACAAGGTCAATATGACTGGACAGCTAGGTCAAATTATACAACGCAAATACATATCCAAACAAAGGGACGCTACATATAAATTGATCTTCTAAAATTATATGGAATAATATGAGGCAATGTGGAACACTATTGTCACAGAAAATTTCATTTCCAGAAAATACATTAAATACGGATGTGCAAACGTTAAAATTTATAAATATGAATAGAATAAAAGAATAAAAATTATGGTGAGATCAGAATTTGATTATATAAACTCTCCAACATTATTCTTACAAAAAATGGCTTCTGACATAAGAAATGATGTAAAAGTTCCAATGCATTAGTGTATTAGAAAGTTGGTGATACTTCTTGGTAAAACTCTGAGCCTGAAAGGAAAATAAAATGAGAAGTGGGGCGGAAGATGGTTTGTCAAGCAAAAACCACATCTATTTATTATTATCCCCACTTAATAGTACCTGCACCTTGTCGTGGTGGTGGGGATAGATACCTCAGTGACCCCAAGAGCTATGCTGGCGGTAGCATAGCTACCGGTAGGGCCTCCCTAGTCAGATTGGTCGAGGGGGAGAGGTCAGACTAAGACAGGTACCCTGGTCCTCCAGGTTGGGGGTTGGTCGCAAGGCTAACAACCTTGCACCGTAAAAAGGAAGATGTTTCGAAACCTCGATCAAAGCCTCAGACAGACGGACCTAATGGAGGACCGAATGGAAGAGGAGAATTGAGGAGGCCATGGACCGAATACGGACCGGAGAGCCATAGAAGATGATTTATTATTATAGAAAGATAACATTAAAAAATTAATAAAATACACAAGGGCCTGGTAAATGTGGACTTTAGTTACATGCCGAAGTCCTTTACATTATACTTACCGCATGAGGTCCATCAATGACTTTAACAATGTCTTTCTTCTGTATGGTATTCTGCTCAGAGTCTAAGGCTACAGCATATCTCGAATCCTTTCTTTTCTGAAGAGCCTGAGGTCTCGCCTCTACCACTTTGCCTTGCATATTAAGAACATGAAAGTTCTCTCGTTCCAGTCTAACGATCACACCCACAGTTTGGGGACTGCAAGAAGAAAAATCAAATTGACAGTTCACATTCTGATACATCTATTATTATATTCACAGCTTCTATCAATTCTTAATTTACAAATATTTTTATAGCGTACCATAAAAAAAGCATACAGATACAAGAGTAAATGGCTTGTTCTGCAAAGTAGCATAAATTTGTATTTTAACCAAAAATCAGACATGTATATGTCTACTACTTTTTAAATTCATTAACATCTTTCATAACAGATCCATCAATTCCTAAAGCTTTCTTTGTGGCTGCAGTGTAGTAATACAAATGGATATATAACCACAGAACAAAGTTCAACTTCATACAGGAACTTCACAACATAAAATGTGCATACAGCTCAAAACCCATTACTTCCTGAACATCTGTGAATGAAATTGCAATTTGGTAATACATACTCTATCTGAACACAATCACCCCACTGGAACTGCCCCTGAGAATCAACACCAGTAGCCATATCAGAACAGAGTTGAACATCCTTTGGAAGTACTTCCAACTCATGCATAGTCAAGTCAGAAAACAACACGACACGATTTTCTTCTACTCGAACGATCAGACCTGTGTCTCCCTCATATCGACCTCCTAGTACTTTCACGTGATCACCGTGTCTAAAATACTTCTTCAGCTCATTGGCTTGGAATTCTAGTGGCTCCTGAAACAGTCAACGATGAATAAGCAGCAGTAGTAGTAGTAGTAGTAGCTGGTAGTATCGGCAGGAGGAGAAAAAGTTTCTGTATGAAAGAGGTACCAGAAAAAGGCTTTATGTTATCTGACACATTCAAAACAAAACAAAAACTATGCTGCTTTGGCATTAATCAGTATTTGGTCCATCGCAGCCACAATGTAACTTAAATGCATGGTACATGGTATTAGTCGACACGTGACAGTATTTTGTATCAACTGAGGGAAGGCAGCGTAAAATATATTCTGATTAAAGGTACTCTACAAACTGGTATGCACTGAAGCTCTAATTCTACAATCTTCTGTTTATTTCTTTAATTTTCCTAATTTATTGGGGTTCTGGCAGAAACTTCACAACAATATTACTTTATCTAATTTTTTACATTTAAATTAATTTATTTCCATTCCACTTTGAAGATCCTGAAAACCATAAAATAACAATCTATTCACAGCCAACATAAACTTTCATTCATTATTATTGTATGTCTGGGTTCTATAAAAGGTTTTGAGTAATTATATATTTATGGGGAAAAATTCTAATTATGGATGCTCACATTAAGGTCTTCGTGTCTCGGCATGACGGTGATGACGTTGCCATCAATGGCCAATATCTTTCCATGAAGGTTCACCAATTCACCTTCACACACTTCTACATTGTCACCGGCCGAGAAGTTATGGGATGTGATGTCATCTTTCCCTCCGGCACCAGTACTCGGTAACTCGATATCAATGCCTTCTGGAGCCTCTTCAAACCGTTCCAACTCTGACAAAGTAGGCTTCACTCCTGAGGTAAAAATATTAATATTAACCACAGATGGACACCATAATAATCCTTCATTACAGAGCAACAAGTATTGTTCATCAGACCATCTACATACAGCATAAA
>NW_019059879.1:424328-467664 GCF_000696155.1 Zootermopsis nevadensis | reverse complement strand
TGGTCTCTCACTCTGCGTTTTGTCAGTATAACAAAGACTGATCGAAAAAGATTCAGACTGAATCTGTGAAAATGAAGATCATATACTACAGACACAACAATCAGTAAATCACATTCCAACCCAAAATTGGTGTCCAAAATTTTAAAATAATGAAAAAACAAGTTACAAAATGCATGCGCAGCATAACAATTATGGCGTTTTAGGCAAAATTTGACCTTTGGCCACTGTGAATGGTGGCGATAATGTCAGAGTTGTTGAGTCGATGACCTTCATATGGGTACACACAAACAGACACGACAAAGTTTACGAGTGCATTTCTTCTAACACAAGCCACATATGGATCTAAGAATGGACATGGCGGGATCACATGACAAGACGTACGGACCAAAACTGGTTAACGACCCAGAAAAAAAATACATTTCTTACGTGGTATTAAACAAGAAATAATACAATGTAGAATGATTTGTTGGGAAGGATGTGGAAGTTTGTCGCCTGCTTTAAAGTACTGTCCAAGCAACTGCCCGGATGGACCGAGGAAAGCCACCAAAAACCTCAATCACGATATCCAGTATCCCAGGTAAGATTCAAACCAGATATGAACTACTTTATACATACCATCTGCTATGATCGCGCTCATGGTGAAGTTTTTGTATAAGAAGCCCTTTCTTGAGTAACGGTTGCCCTCAAATATAAGGAAGTCTCCATCTGAAGCTACATCTCCACCAATACTTCTGATGGCCTCGGGATCAAAAGGTTTAGCAGGCGGGCGACGTTTCTTCTTCCTTTTGGCAGAGTCATTCTCCTAGATTTATTAATTTTATTTTAAAACAGCCTCAAAGATATATTTAAAACAGGAAACAACAGCTATCTGGCTACAATTACACATTGTAGAAAACATAATTCTAAACCATTATTTTACTCACAGTCTGAGTGCTACGCAACGCTCCTCTAAAACGGGTGTAATCGATGCGTGGCAGCAGCTTCAAGTGGACCTGGTTCTGGGCAAGATCCACATAGTCTACTTGGGCTATATCATCCCTGTACAGGCCCCGTTTGAGACGAACCCACTGCTTCACTTTCAGACCAGTTTGTTCTTTCACTACACGAAGTACATCTGTCATTTCCTTCACAGGCACCATCTATATAACAGGAACTTCTAGTGTTAGTAAGAACAAATATTCCAGCCCTACATTAATAAAAACCAAATACAGCTGACTGCGTCACACGATTTCAGAAAATGAATCAACTGTTGGATTTGCATTTAACTCTTTCTAATTCCTCATTACATATACTGGACAGACACCTTTTAAATGCTTCCACATCAGTCATTTGAACCCGCAAACCTTGGGTCCAGTGGCGAGCGCGCTAACTACTAGTCCACCAAGTGCAACCCATCCTACCATTACTGAACCGAATTAATAATCAGAGATTTTTCTCAACTTATTTTAATTACGAAACCTTTCAATTACTAGCCACATACCAACTTACCTGCTGAGTCCATTGTCCCATCCTCAAATTACTGACATTCGAAATTGCTTGTTTCACATGGGGCTGTTTGTATGCTTCGATGTAAATATATCCTTTCACGCCCTCTGGAGCAATCACAGACTTGATCTGCAATGGTTCGCTGCTGAATTGGTATGCAATGTATTTTCTCATCATATGCATGACAGTTGATTTTTCCTCTCCGATGCGGCACTTCACCATCCATAAATTTGGATCTCTGCAGCAAGCATTAGCAACTTTCTAATCACAAACTATATAAGTAACAACAATCTCTTAAATCACAATTTTTGTTTCTCGTCCTCATCATTCATGAGAAGGCCTCAAGAAATATGAACAAGAACTACACATAAGCTTTAAATTTCTGATAAGAAGAATGTGAAATAACATTTTGAATATACATAATCAGTTAAAAATCAGATACAGCATTCCTACCAAAATATTTTCTAGGTACCCTTGTGATCCGGTATTTAGGTTCAATCCATTCTTACGTAAGGTGTATGATCCGAAGCTTTCGCAGTGACTAAGTGTAATGAACTCTTCTTGAGCTACCAGCCGTGTCAGGTGGTTTAATGGAGAAAATTGGAGGTGTTAAAGATTAGTCAAGTACGTGGATTCTGTAAACTGATCCATGGCACAGGAAAATGATTACAAAGTTCACAAATATACGCTTCACACCTGCAAAAAAAATTTTCTTTCAATGGAATTACATAACAGTTAATTGCACACAATCTGACTGCTCTACTTACTTCACTCCAGGGAGCAGGGTCTGCTGGGTAATCTCATCGGACATCTCTTCTCCTCCATCACCAAAGTGCCGTATTGGAATAGATTCATCAGCATATTTCTTTCTAAGGTACTCTTCAATCTCATCTTCTTTTTGAGAGCTGAAAAAAGCAAATTATACATTTAGCACACAAAAAAACATGTTCGCCTGAACTATATTCAAAGGGAATTCAAAAAGTTCACGCAATTTGTGTGTAAAACCGTGGTAATTTTTCAAGCAGCAAGACAACAATGGGTAGACAGGTTCCAATGCTGCAGAAAAATCATCGTTCATGAAGTCAACTAGTCCCATTTTACCACTTAATGTACGGTGTAAAATTTAGAACAAGTTAATACACTGGTTCAAGGGAAAGATTGATTACTGTAATTGATACAGCAAACAAGTTGGGAAGTAGCCACAGATCTGCATATTCCATCAATCACAAGGACCAACCATCAAATTTGTAAAAAACATGTACCAAAGCAGATTACAGATGAGCCAGAGTCCTGATAAGCATAAAATATTCAAAAACATGTATCAAACTTACTCCCAGAGACTGGTCCCACGTCGGCGCCCTTCAATTTCCCTTGCAGTTGGCCCGTGTTCGTCAAACTCATTCCCGATTATTCCGATTTCCTGGGCACCTTCCTCCCACTCGTCTTCATCCTCGACTTCGTCGTCCACTTCGGCTTCATCTATGATAAACCCTCCACCAAAACGGTCCTTCTTTTTCTTTTTACGTGGACGGTCGTCTTCCTCCTCCTCCTCCTCTTCATCATATTCCTAATAATCAAAGATAATTTGCTACTGAACAATTGTTCCCATAAAAATTATTTTCAATCATTTACTGTGCGTTGTCGTGTATACCATTTGCAGTTTCTTGGCATGTGACATGCTTAAACTATAAACAACAGCACTTAAAACGCTGTCACCTAAGTTGCAAAAGTGCAGTGTACCATAAGAGCAGACTGCATACTGTAAACTACATTTATTACAATTTTCAAGCCTCTTTTGTAATGCACTGCAAGAACGTCCATTTTATCAGCTTAAAAAAAATTGCACAAGTTAACATTTAACATGGAATACATAATTATACAACTTTCAGTTACATTCCTGTTGAGCCCTATATACTACTCACATTAGAAAATTAAACAGTATACGAACACTAAAACGTTATTTGGACAAATAAAGAAAATTTGATAAAATCTATAAACTTACAAAAATCATAACAATACAATATATTATGAAATATTACAACACTTTACGATTACCACAAAACACATTGGTTCCACCAAATTCTTAATTGGCTCTGGTACCTTAAGAATACAAACTGTCTACAAATCAACCGACTTCTGCAATAACCATTACACGTTATTTAAATATAGGTTATGAGTCTAAAAAGTAACCTGATGATGAAATCTCTTGACGTACCATTTATCATTTTAGTTGGTTTACCATTATTGATACATATTAAGCTTTTATGAAGGAGTCGGAGGTTTCAGTACCGACTCCACAGCCCTGATGCATTGTGTCTACATTCGCTTCCCACCCAGACTTACGACATTTAATTATACACGTTTTCCACGTGCACATTTGATCAATGGTAAATGACCGTTTTAAAATTCTACCATGCGTGAATACATACATCCTCATCCTCTGAATTCAAGTCTTCTCCTTCCGGTTCCTGTTCATCCTCCACTTCTTCATCCTCCTCTTCACCAGGTCTTGCTTCTTCTGCTTCATCATCTCGCTGATCATCAGATCTGCGTTCATCATCCTCTTCAGACTGTGATTTGGACCTTGATCTAGATCTAGATCGGGACTGCGACCTGGACCTCGAACGGGATTGGGACGGTGAACGCGAACGTGACCGAGATGGAGATCTTGATCTGGACACAGAACGAGATCTTGCACTGGACCTTGATGGAGATCTAGACTGCCGGTCCTCATCTCCAGATGCCAAATCGGATCTCACCTCCTGCCAAAAAATTAAAGTTTATCGTTACACTCTGTAGATCAGTTATAAGACTCAGTTTATCTTCACCACAGACTTGACACGTCACTGACAGTGCTCCGTGGAAAAAGGCAACTGTAACTGTATTCTGTGATTCTAGTTATCATACTGGCATTCAAAAAAACACTTTAAGTGAACTACATATCACTTTCACATTCTTGAGTAATGAAGTAAGTACCGCAACACTATGATAAAATGCTACATTTTTCTACAAACATATCCAACTGACAAATTTTTCAGAATATATAACTGTATGCCATGGTGGACAAAACCTTTAAATAACGGTGCCTTTGGTGTCTGGATCAACAGATGGTTGAGATCCTATTCACAATATGTAACTAATGTATTTTTCGGTACTAGCACTGCCCACCCTGTGAGTTATGCACTTGTCAGATACCACTGACTTAAAGCTAAATAAGCTAAAACTCTAAAGAGATAATTGACAGGGATAAGATTATGTGAGAGATGTATAAAAGCATGACAATGTAAAACATATGGGTTACATGCAAGCCATCCATTGCAAGTACTAACATATGTTTGTATTCCACATTTCCTACTTCTTATTAACACTATCTTGCAACAAATGTTCCACAATTCTTGTGATGGCTCGTGTTAGTCGGGATATATGAAGAAAAATATAGTCTGTGATGCTCTGCCAAAATATGGATTACATGTAATTATTATTAGGTTAGGGACCAACGGCATTATGTTGAATCTGCCAGCCTTTTGTATTTGATATTACATGCTGTTACATGAGTCCCAGTGAATAATAGAAAATCTTGCTGAAGAAACTAAATACGTAAATGGAATATTTCTAACAGCGATTTTCGACAAAGACCAAAATGGCGTTAGCGACTAACGTGAACTGATAATACTTATAAAGCGTTTCTTTGAATTACCTCAACATCACTATCACTCTGTTGATTACTTCCCCGTTCGCTTTCATTGTCCGAAAAATTGCTTCCTTCTGAATCGGACATTTTTAGTGATGTTGGGACCGATCACCACATACAACTCACACTAAACATTACCCACCACGGTTCACAAGTACCAAATGCATCTACACGTCTGTGACGTAAATATCTCTGATTGAATATTAGGATACGACTCAGTGCCTTGCTGGCAGCATTGAGTCATGTGCCATCTATCAGGCAGGCATAATGATACAATGAAGGCAAGTGGTAGTGATGATAGAACAGTCGACAAGGAAGTTAACTGTTATGTCCACCTCCAAATTTGTAACTCCCGAGTGGGTGTTACTGCACCAGCCACGTCACATTGAAAACTAAATCAGAAACGTCCATGCATTTTTACAACTGGTATGCTCTCAACGAACAGATTTTGATCAAATTTCACACTTGGATTGCTTATGGGAAACACTATCCTGTGAAAGTTGCACACAACAATAAGGTATATTTTAAACATAGAAAAGAAATTAATACAAGTTAAGTGAATCAAAATTTTTATTTTCTGCATGGGAATTTTAGAAAAATTTACATTTAACACTTCTTTACAACAAAGATGATTGGCGAATGACTCTGGGGTTACAAGCTGCGTCAGGTGGCTGAATGGTGAATAAACCATATCTTCTGCCGAGATGATCAAGTTTTAACAACATGCAAAATGACAGTTTTTCAGCTGTTACCTCTATATAGAGAAATTCTGACTTTTCCATTATGACCTCACAAATATGTAAAAAATGCTAGTTACCATTCATCATCAGAGCTCATCACACAATAAGACCTAATAATGGGGGCAAGAAGGATCTCTCTAAACATTGGTAAACCTATACCAGACATGGTGCTACAACCCAGAAGACAGCAATCTATGTACTCACTGCTGTGGCAGTCTCAAATCCTACCATAAATAATATTCTTGTAGTGCATTTACTAACATATGTAAGAAATACAAATAACTGGCCTGCATTGCTTGTGTACTCAAACCAATTAGCCAGCCTAATCTGGAAATCTCCCCCATTTCAATTACACTCCTGAACGAGCTCAGAAAGCTACAGGACAGTTTGCTTTAATTGGGAATTTTATTATTTAACTGATCCCAATTTCATCTTTCATGATGGCATCCTCTTTTTTAAGGTTATTCTTTACTACCTACAAGGGAATTCAATTTGATTTTGTTTTTTATCATAATTTTTATCAACATGTTACAATTTCTTATCCCCCCACTGATGATAATTGGTGTTAACAGAACACTTTCAGTGTCCAATGACGCATTGGTCTATGGGGCCGGGTTAGAGGAGGTAAATTTTTAAATTACGATTTTAAATATGTGTCTTCTTTTCTTCAATATAAATTAATACACTAAAAACAATTTCAATATACATATAACATAAATAACAGTTTCTTGAAACCTGATTATTCTTTCTAATCAACACATTGCTGTACAATATAAAATTGAAGTGTTCATAAAGCTACAAACATGATACATCATGACAGTCGAACCACTCTAATAACTTTTTCCAACTGCAAAATCTTGATCTTCTCCACTTTTAGCAATTAGTTTTGCATGAAGAGTAGGATCTGGTTCCTCACCAAACATGTGAAACAAAGGTTTGGACTCCATACACCTGTAATAAAATACTTAATTTAATGAAAATCTACTGCTAGCACTTGGTTAAAAACTTACTGGGATGGCAGAAAAAGGCAGATGCAATGAACACAGGGGTATCTTATGAAATGTAACGATCTGACAGGCGTTTTTGTGCACCAATCAGCCAGCAACAATTGTGAACTGACATTTGTTGAATATGTAGCTACGTAATTCAACACAATGGTAACCAGCCAATGGGATTCAGTGTATTTTGCCAATACTGTAAATGTTTAATTCATGCATTGTTTCATTTATCAAAAACATAAGTGCTACTTTACCAGAGCAAACAACCAACAACAATATTTTAGCAATACTGGAGAAAAATACCAATCACATTTACATAATGGAGGAAACTTCATGAACATAATATAAAACAGAGAAAATGTGTGAATTTAATTTACCTTTCAAAGCATACACAGCTTCTTAAATGGTTTGACATGTGATCTTCTGCTTCAAATCCCCACTTGTGTACAGGCGTGAAACCTGTGCTAAAAAACCAGCGCTGAAAAATAATTCAATATTAAGCTAAGAATTCATAAGTTGGTATAGTTGCGTCATATTGTGAAGATATATATTTAATTTTAAATTGTGAATAGATGGACAAGAATAATTAATTAAGCTAAGAAATCTTCTATAATAAAGAGGCAATGCAGACGACAAGTTACAGAATTGCGATATTTTCACAAAAACCTCAAGAATCACAACTTCCCTCCATAACAAACATAAATATTTCACAGTTCTTGAAAACATTATTCCATGCTGGTGCTAGAAACCAAATTTTCCAAAGGCAATTAAATTTTCAATGACAGAGATACAGAATTACTTTAGATATTTTTTATTTGTTTATAACTGATATCATCTCTCAGTTTAACACTTCAATATCCCTCTGCCAACAGTAACACAAAAAATCAAAGTTTCAGAATGGAAGGTCACACTATTTTCATTTGAACACCGTATAATTTTAAAAGATAATTGGATTTTCATACAGTCCACTGGAAATAATGTAGAAAATATAACCATAAACTGTGGCTACATTAATTAATATGACTCTTCTTGTTAAAATCTGACAATGGAATAATATGAGATTAACTGGGCCAACCAAATCCGCTTCAAAACAGAAAGTTTTTGTTACCTTATAAGCGACTGTCCACGTAACTCGGGACCCAATACGACTTTTCTTCCACTGCTGTACCACAAGTCCCCTCTCCTCCAACAAAGAACAACATACCTCACGCAAACGACGACAAGTTAGAGCCAAGTTACACAAGCTAAAACAACACAACAAAAGAGGTAAATAATACTTGACTCCATCCAAATTTTGACTTGGAGAGAGAGAGAAGTAATTTCATGTATTATTTACAATGTTTACTGCATTCTGCACTGTTTTTCCATGTTCCCTTTTGATTAATTATGTGAATGATTTCAGGTTTCCTTAAAATAGCAGTCAAAATTCTAGTCACAAATGCATTTGTTGTCTATGCCTTAGGCGTGAAGTATGAACGTAACAAACACAAATGCTATAAATTATTTGTGCCCTAGTAAAAATATCAATATACACACACCTGAAGGAGTCCAGAAAACGGCACACATGCCTGAGAACTTCGAATGGAAGCTGACATAATGCCAGAGGTTGAGAAGATATCACAGACCAATCTTGGGTGTCCTCTGAATTTTGTACATGTGATCCTGAAAAACTGTTGGACTTCTTATGAGACGTTGATTGGACAATACTTTTAGTAACTTTAGAACAGTGGTTTAACACTGGAATATCGTAAGGAACAAACGGTTTCACTCCAAAACTCTCAAGAGTCTCATTATGAATCACAGTGGCACCCTTCGTTGTCGGATAAAGTCGACGCAAACTGTACATACAACCATAATGTGCCAGCGGACAACGATGTTCTAACCACCCATTCAATCCACCATGAATGTCATTATGAACATTCTTGTAATGCCACGAATATTCATCACGACGGAATTCTTGCGCGCAGAGGAAGGCATACTTATCATGTGGTTTTGAATGATAGCGTGTGATGGTTCCTAAAGTGATATCCAAACCCAAGGACACGACCATGGGAGGACCAGACGGGGGAGGGGAAATAACTGAGCTTGCATGACCTGTCATGGAAGCAGAAAATATATCATTTACTTGAGTATTATTTACAAAACATACTCTATAATGTCCATTCTGTTCGCTACACGTTGAGTCACCAGCACCGAAATTATGTGACAAAGCCTCCCTGGAGTCTCGAGTCATTTCGAGATACTCTGATTGCGTATTAACGCCGACTGGCGATGATTTACTTCGATCACTATTCAGTATTACTGTATTGGTTTTAGAATATGAATCTTGACTCTGGTCAATCTCACTTTTTAAACTTCCATTCAAAAGAGATGGGGGTGATGCGATACTGTACTCCATACCACAAACTGAATTTTCTTGAGTATTCGGGTTGTCGGTATTTATAAATTCTGGTGTACCATTATGTCCCAGAGAATGCGACTTTGTGGTAATATGAGCAAGAGGATCTATCATTGAATCATTGACACTGCCCCTTCTAACTCTGTAAAGTTCTCCACACACACTGCTTTGTAGGCCTGAAAAAAAAAAAAGAACGTGTAACAGTGCATACAACCTTTCAGATAAGTCAGAAGCTCTACATCCTTCCAGTCACATTAACTAATGTTCATTTGATGTTAATCAACATTAGGAAGCAAGGTAGTCATATACGTGCATACTTAAATATAAATTTAATCAGATTAAACAAAAAGGATTCATCATTGTTTACAACAATGACAGCACCTAACCACTGCCTAAAACGTCACTGACGAGACTTTTATACATTCGTGCCACGTCGTCTTTTGTAGCACCATTACAAGCCTAATGAATTTAAATTTAAATTACTATATTTTAGTACATTACATAGGAAATGTTACATTTTACTAGATTATACTATGTTAAGCTATAAAAAGGATCGCGGAAATCTCAAGTAAATTTGCAATAATAATAAGAATTTACTGATCTCAAGGACAAGCAGTATTGTATCCTACCAGCATAAACCACTTGTATGAAGAGTTAAATCATGTTGTTAAAGCATAGCTACTTCATATGATTAACATTAATGAAGCAAATACGACACCCAGTCACATATGACGGTCCAGTCTGAGCTCCGTCCCATAAAACGTTACGATACTGAAACTTACCAGGAGGAGCTTTCTTGCATTCCCATGACTTGTCATCCTCATCACTGATACTGGGTACAAAGACAGAATTCTCTCCTTCACACGAAGACCAAGTATGGAACGGTACTTCTGAAAAATACTTTGTCAGATTGTTCTGAAGCACATGCCTTGTTTGAAGAGCCATTTTCATCCACTCATTCAGCCTCTTCTGATCATGCAGAACTAATGCTACATCTGTAACAATTTAAGTATACCTACACAAGTGATACTTATTTAAATTCACCACATTAAAATGAATCAAATGTACTATATTAGCTCAACTATGAATCAGGATCAATATTTCAACTAACAGAGCAAACAACTCTTAAGTCTTTCAAGGTTATACTCAGCTCCTTCAAGAGAATTACAAAACTTCTCTACAGTCAACACAAATTTCCCTTTCTTCCTCTGTGAATTTTGTTTATTAGAACATTAATACATATTATAGTTTCATGAGACCAAAATGAAATTATAAGACATAACATGATAAAAATATATAAAATGCATAACCATTTTCTACACATAATTACATATGTTTATATACATTGATAATTATAAACATTTTATTCAAATGTAACACCTCCCCTAAGAGCTAGAACCCTGTGTGGGTCAAATGTTGTGCAACAGATATTTACATACCCAGCTGCCCCTTCTTTGTTTGTGGGTTCAGTAGATCAAACGCAGAGCGCATCTGGTGCTCCTGGGAGCACACAGACCACCGGTTCCATCCCATATTGCAGGTAACTACACTTGCCGGGCAGGTTTCCAAATGGCTTGCTCTCTGATGACGCATTAAAGTAACAGGACAGCCATTTCCTGCATTTATGCAAGCTACTTTCTCATAAGCGCAAAGAAGTTTGTGTTCTGTTAATTTACAAGCATGGAAGCTAAATCCACAGTTCAACTCACACGTCACTATCTTACAACTTTCATTACGAGTTGGCTGCACCATACATTTGGTCACTTTGATACATGTGTCACAGTGAGAGTGGCCACCCACATCGTGTGTCTCAACTTCGCTGCTATGTTCATTTTCACAGCTGTCCACTAATTCCCTCATTGCAGTCATTAATGTTCATGCATTCAGTCTTTCCAACAAAAGTGTACAATTATCAAAAAATATGTTTATGAATGTACTGCAATTAAACCAAACAAACAAAAAAATTATAAGAGCAGAAAAATTAATTTCAGGAAAGAAATTTGAGAAGTTAAGAAAGTAAAGATCACTCCATAATGAAGCATAGAAAATTTGTGGATAAATTATTCACAATGACATTTCTTTAGGTTAGATTAGACAAGACTATATCAGATTACTTTCCTTGCATTCTGTAAATCCCAGATAAGAATGTGTAACTGTGTACAAAAAAACATACCAACAACAGACCAAATAATTACAGTACCTCGATGCAAAAAAGATTCATTGACACCACAACACATAAAATTTGTTGGAGTATCGGAAAATGTACACGAGCTAGCTGACTCAAAACAGTTCTAAATCGTTCTTCTTATCATCCAAACTGCACCTGCATAAAATATGTTACTGCAATTAAGACAGTTGTTTATAAGAACTAAAACGCCGTTGTTAACTGCACATAACTAAAACAATGTCGAGGGCAAAAGCATGAGAAAAATTAGAAAAGAAATGCTAACGAATCTGAACTTCGAAGCGGAGCCACTGACCTGGTAAGTTGAAACTAATCTTCGTGACAAAAACATCAAACAATCTGTTACAGTACAAATTCATTATACTCGTATGCTCAGAGCGTAGGTGATGTAAATAACACACGTCCATAGATTTCTTTCAGAAAAAATAAAGAATACACACAATTCTATAATTAATGCATGAAAACTGTAATTTAAAGCGGACAAAACCCACGCAGTAACAGCCGACATTACTATCGGAACATAAATGAAAACAAAGAATTTTCTGATTTTAAAATTCTCTTCTTTCAATGACGGCACACTGCATCGAACTTTGTTACTTCCATCGCAAATACCAAATAAATATAATGCAATATCAATACCTGTCATCACACACACACACCACCACGGAAAAAAACCATTATGAAAACAGCAGCAACGATTAAAATCACCACGGGTTACATGTAAACCGAAAGACTAAATTTCGGCAACACAATATATCCGCTGGGAAGTGTAGCAACACCTATTATCACAGATAATAAAAAGGTTCTATGGATAAATTTTGACATAAAAGTGAAAGGGTGACTGAAATCAAGATGAGAATAAGAGGTTATGAAAGATGTACAAAAGAAAGAACATTGGAGAAAGAGGAGCTGTGGGAAAAAAGATAAATGGAGAGGGCCCTGCTGTCATATGACCCACATAAAGAGGAAATATAATAAGAACTATAAAAATCTTCCTATCAGTGCCTATTACAAACAACATTCTGAAAGAAACATGATATATATTTACTTGTAAAATTATATTTTGAAGCTCCAAAAATAATTATAATGCATGGGGCCATACAGGATTTGTACGTGTAACTGTGTACAAAAAAACATACCAACAACAGACCAAATAATTACAGTACCTCGATGCAAAAAAGATTCATTGACACCACAACACATAAAATTTGTTGGAGTATCGGAAAATGTACACGAGCTAGCTGACTCAAAACAGTTCTAAATCGTTCTTCTTATCATCCAAACTGCACCTGCATAAAATATGTTACTGCAATTAAGACAGTTGTTTATAAGAACTAAAACGCCGTTGTTAACTGCACATAACTAAAACAATGTCGAGGGCAAAAGCATGAGAAAAATTAGAAAAGAAATGCTAACGAATCTGAACTTCGAAGCGGAGCCACTGACCTGGTAAGTTGAAACTAATCTTCGTGACAAAAACATCAAACAATCTGTTACAGTACAAATTCATTATACTCGTATGCTCAGAGCGTAGGTGATGTAAATAACACACGTCCATAGATTTCTTTCAGAAAAAATAAAGAATACACACAATTCTATAATTAATGCATGAAAACTGTAATTTAAAGCGGACAAAACCCACGCAGTAACAGCCGACATTACTATCGGAACATAAATGAAAACAAAGAATTTTCTGATTTTAAAATTCTCTTCTTTCAATGACGGCACACTGCATCGAACTTTGTTACTTCCATCGCAAATACCAAATAAATATAATGCAATATCAATACCTGTCATCACACACACACACCACCACGGAAAAAAACCATTATGAAAACAGCAGCAACGATTAAAATCACCACGGGTTACATGTAAACCGAAAGACTAAATTTCGGCAACACAATATATCCGCTGGGAAGTGTAGCAACACCTATTATCACAGATAATAAAAAGGTTCTATGGATAAATTTTGACATAAAAGTGAAAGGGTGACTGAAATCAAGATGAGAATAAGAGGTTATGAAAGATGTACAAAAGAAAGAACATTGGAGAAAGAGGAGCTGTGGGAAAAAAGATAAATGGAGAGGGCCCTGCTGTCATATGACCCACATAAAGAGGAAATATAATAAGAACTATAAAAATCTTCCTATCAGTGCCTATTACAAACAACATTCTGAAAGAAACATGATATATATTTACTTGTAAAATTATATTTTGAAGCTCCAAAAATAATTATAATGCATGGGGCCATACAGGATTTGTACATGTAGGATCTGAGGTTTTCACAGCAGTGAGTACAATGATGGCTTGTAGGTTGTAACACCATACCTCTTGTCTCTCTTTTATGTCCTTCCCCCTCCACCCATATGGGAGGGTACTTTATCTATTTTGACACTTGGTAGGACACCTTGGGCAAGTGATCAGCCTGTCACAAAGCCACTTACCTATACAGGACAGTACAACACAAAAATACAAAAACAAACATCCATAACTTGAGTGGGATTTAAACCCACAGTCCTAGTGGCCATGCAAACAAGTCCCATATGTCAGATCGTGCAGCCACTGTGACCTGAACCATAATGCATAATACACACTAATTTTAACAGAGTTACTAGTCACGCTTCCTTCCTCCTTATAAACACAGCCCTGACTGTTCCTTTGTTAAGCCCCACCATATTCACCAAACCCACTAAGTATAATACGGACATACTGTTTTCATCCCCTCCCCTACAAAACCATTTCTGTAACTGGGACACTGTTTACAAAACCACAAGAAATCGGACTGTGGCCAAGTTACCGTAGTATAATGAATGACTGATTTAATTTTAATTTGCTGTTTATATAACAACTTACCATGTAATTCAGCGGTTAGTAAACAGATACACAATAGGCAGGTTCTAATAAAGGTATAGTCAGAGACAAAATTTCAACTCTTTTATCACAAAACAATTTTTACATGTCCAATAAATAATATAAATTAAATTAAATTACATGAACAAGCACATACTAAGTGTTAACACATTGATAGTTATTAACCATATTTAGAAGCTAATCAAATAATTTTTTACAATGGATTTGAAGACATATTTTCCTTTCTTCAAAGTTTCAAATTCGGTGTGCTCATATTTGAGGTCATGTTACATTTTGGCAAAAATGGGACATGATCAAAATTAATTTATGTAATAAATACCAACCTTTTCAGGAATGTTTTAGCCTGAAAACCTCTTTTCACACCTTTAATAAAAAAAATACTTTGTTACAGATCCTTTACACGGAAGTCGCAGTAATAGCTGCTATTATTTCAGAGTATAAACTACCTCCGCTGTCCCCTTCGAGAATGCTCTGTAATAAACTCTCTTTACATTTGTAACCTTTATCAAATGTGCATCACAGCTCAGATATGATCTCCCTGAATGTACGCTGCACTATCACATCACTAAGCCATTTAACCTGGAGTTTAAAACTGACTCGTAGCTGTGTTACAGAATAATTTAAATCCCCAATTCCAGTACAATAAAGGTTAAACTGTATTTAAATTTTCTTTCACCGAGTATATGTAGTGGTTCATATTTGTGCATTTGTATGAAAAAAATTACAGCATAAAAGTTACAAATGTAGCAATGTTTAAGATTCCTTAATATTTGTTTTAAAAGGGACTTTCTAAAACATAAATTTAATCTGTTATTTAAATAGCATTCACATTGTATCTTGGAACATGACATGCTCACTCTCGTTACTTAAACTGTAAACAAATGTTTTAAGAAAACCACTTTTCTGAAAGTTGAAATCTTCAACCGAAATTGATGCTGTCTTGATAACGTGCCAAAACGTAGAGAGCTAAAATACCTATACCCATGCCAACATTCTGTAGAAACAAGGTGTGGAATGCTTTCTTCAAGCTCACTTTGCTAGCTTCTTCTGCCACCTCATTCATTTCTGGGACCTTGAAAGCAAATTATAAAACACAATCACAATTCAAGCTTACCCTATGGCAGTTGTTATGCATGTGAACCACTTTTCTAATTATGCAACAGGAAACTCCGATCAGACAAGGAAATAATTGTAAGATTTGAGGTTTTCACAGCCGTGAATATGAAGATTTCTGTCTTCTGGGTTGTAGCACCATGTAGTATGGTAGATGTTTACCGATGTTTCAGAGGTCATACTGCCTCCGTCATCAGGGCCCTGATGACGGAGGCAGTATGACCTCTGAAACTAAAAATGAATATAAACATACTGTGATCCCACATTTTGTAAATAAAGAAAATATACTACAATAGGCATACCTACATAGTTTAAATAGTCTGTATCACAGTATGAAAAAGTCTTTGTAAATTCATATTAACTTCCTTACTCAGCATGAACCCATCACGAAGCTAGCGGAGATTGTGCACTATAAAATGCCAGTAACAACCCCACATTCACCAGTCAACCCGATAATCCTATAAACTGTCACGGATAAGCAACCAACCACCTTTACATAAATCACAAAATCTTAGAACAGGCAAAATGTGGAAAGTATTTCCTTGCTTGTTTCTCATCCATAAAGACAGATGCCATAAAGAGAATTCTGTGGGGAGTCCCGTAAAAGATGTATAACTCTCGACTATATGAGCAACTAACAGTTTCTCAAGTACTCTTCCCCATGCAGTTAATATTTTAATAAATTAAATAAAACCTCAGTTATTATGTCATGCATTACTAGACCGACTACAACTGTCAGATGTGTAATATTTACATTTTCACAACTACAAATCTCATCATACATCAGGCTTTGTATGTGTGGAATAAGAGGTGTCTCTATTCCAGTAAACACACACACATATGCATGCTCAAATGTGTTCATGTGTGCACGCACGTATGCGCAAGTGTGCTCACAACAAATGTTTCATTGATTTTAACATATGTCAAAACTAATACACGTAATAGGTTTATAAGCAAGACCTGATGGAGTCGCACATATATACATACATACCATGTCCACGAGTGATATATACATGAACATTCCCGCTGCAAAACCAAAGATATAACTGCTGGCTTCAATTTCGCCAAGCAAGATCCCAAACACCAAACCAATATAACAGGTACAGGCAGACAGGAAGTTGTAGATAAGAGCTTGTTTCATGGTCATACCAGCATTTAAAAGTACTGCAAAATCACCTGAAATACATTGGATTACTTTTATTAAGAAAGAAAACAAGAGAAAATTAGTATACATAAACATCTGGTAATAGAAGCAAAATCTGTTATGTACGTAAAAACATTACTTACATCAACAAACATCACTCAGACAACAAACATCTTTCCTGACAAGAGTTAAAATGTGTAGCCTAAACAGGTTGGTACGGCAGTAATGCATCTGAATTTTATTTCGCAGATTAGTTACTGAAATCCTGGCCAGACAACAGCACATCCTGAGGTTCCTCATGATTTTCCTCAGTTCCTCCTTGTGAGTCTTAATAAAGTACTTTCAAATATGCCAGGGGACATCCAAATTCTTCTCTACTCTTCACACATGATCATCCTTATGTCACTAACCTCTGCAGTTGAAACACAATAATTGACGTACATGAACATATAAATTAAGGGACATGATTTGTAGAGACAAAATACAGTTACTCACTGCACATTTTACAATACACACTGAAAAATTACTACCATTCATCTTCTCTTCAGGCACGATTTGTATATAAGACAAACAACCCTAGTTTTCAATAAAAAATAAAAGCAAAAAAAAGCTTATAGTATTATAGTCTGGTGCTGCTACAGATTACACACAATATGAAATTATACAGAAAATATCCATCCTGAAATTGACATAAAATAATCAGCATTAATAAAAGCTGGACAAAATGACAAAAAAAAAAACCAGGCACTCCACACGGCTGTTTCTGCATTAACCCGAAAGTCAGAGGAAAAACCACTGTTTCTTCTGTAGTTTTTACGCATTCCGTAAATGAGATTTCCGACTACAAAGATGGCTGTCTCCTGGGCTATAGAACTGTTTAATCTGATAGAAATCTACCAACATTTCAGAGGCCCTTCCTGCCTCGTCATCGCCCTGAAACAACGATAAACTACACGGCACTACAACCCAGAAGCCATAGTCACTGCCAAGAGAACCTCAGATCCTATTAAAGTTAATGACTGTCCTCTTCAAGTTCAAAATTGACCAACAACATGGAGCAGAGTCCTTGAGACGTTAACAGCAATCTCATCTAGTCAAGAAACGCTCATCTCTTATAGAACCTGAAAGCTTATTATCGTGATCACAAGAGCCTGCCACTGGTACTAAGGCCCTAGTTTTTATAGTACGGTCCTAACTCTAACCTGTAGACACGGCAGATTAACATAACCTACTGCCAGTTTCCCCTACGGTCCTTAAGTCCTTGAATTCGAAACAGACATGCTATTCAGCATTCAGCCTTTATTATTATCTGTAAAGACATAAATGGTAAAAAACAAATAATTAAATATTACCTAACTCATGAGGAAATTCCTCGCACATTACAGCCACACTTATGCTGACCCCAGTGAGCAAACTCTCATTGAATGCCGCACCAATGGACAATCCATCAATGAAATTGTGGAGCCCATCACCAAACACAACCATCCAAGCGACGGTAGCAATGGCACTGTCCTTCCCTTGCTCAAAATGCATCACATGTTCATGTCCGTGTGAATGGTTGATACGTGGTTTCTGAAATAGGACCAAGAACATGGGACTTAAATCACAGGTAGCAGATTTGTGTCTGCTGTATGAAGTTCGGGGTCCGCAGTGGCTGCGGGTCTGAGGCGTGGGCCTTGTGCCACTTGGTCGCTGGGACCGTGGGTTCGAATCCCACTCAAGCCATGGATGTTGTCTGCGTCTTTCTGTGTTGTGCTGTCCTGTGTGCAGGTAGAGGCCTTGCGACGGGCCGATCCCTTATCCAAGGAGTCCTATTGAATGTCCACAGATCAAGCCAACGAAAAGTTGGGACCCGCAGTGCTCAGGCACTTGAAGAACGGGTCGTTCCCAGTATCCAGTATGAAGTTCAGAGCTAAGAGGCGCAAATGACTTAAACAGCAGCTCCTTAATAATTAACACTGCAGTTTACCTCAACCAATGACTTAAATTAAATTGGAATTGTACGACGTGGACTCATCTAATTCATATTGGCATGATGTCTTGAAATGACATCATTAACACATACATTTTAAAATAAGATTATATTTTAGCGTCATGTTGTCGATCTGCTACATTTCAATTTGATTTGCAGTCTTCACACAATTTACACACACTCACACATAAGAACATGGTTCATTACCTGAAGTTGTAATAAATCTGAAATAGACAAGACAAACACAAAACATTATTGAAAGTTCAACTGTTTACCAGAAACCAGAGAACAATTTCACGTCTTCACAATGAAGGCTGCATTACAGGAAGGGACTTCATGTGAATATTTCCAGCAGCAGATAGAAATAGTAACGTAGAATAATAAATTTTTGAAGTGATATATGGTTCATTTATTTGAACTAACCTTACCTCCTGATGGCCAAATGAAGCCTTTATAGCCTGTTCCTGGCAGCCATAAATAATTCCAGGATTTGTATGAAGGCAGTTGGGTTCCTCGCGGGCGTTCTGTTCTGAGCACTCACGTTCCTGAAGGGGCTCCAGCTCCTGATGAAGATGTGGGATGAGCTCCGTAGGACTCGAGATGCTTGACACAACTTCCACAGACACTTCATTGCTTGGGTACGCGCATGCTGAAGTACGTTCCTCTTTCTAGAAAAATGACACAGTTAGGCAACACTGACCATTGGCTACTTCTTTATTTCTATGTCGCAACAACCCGAAACGAGTCTTGGCCTCCTCCGATGCGGGAGGTTTATTTGTCTTTGAAGCGTGCATTTATGAGTAGCGAGTGGCAAGCCCACTGCCTCTGCACAATTTCTACTCAATCCTGATTTGACTGCTAGAGCCATCTATTAGTGAATCAGGAGAGAATTGGGTGAGAAATGGCCGCTGAATTTTGCTTACGAAACATCTCGTTCATGCTCGTAAGGTTCTTTTACATGCCATAGATCTACGACATGGGACCGCCGGCTCTGATACTAAATGTACACAACTTATCAGAATATACTGATGATTAATGTTTCATGAAATGAAGTGTGAGAAGACGTAAAGACAGGGCTGTTTCCAACTGAGGGTTGAATTGTAACGTTGCACAACATATCAATGTGGTGTGAGATTTGAGGTTCTCGTGGCCGCGAGTATGAAGACGGCTGTCTTCTGGGCTTTTGCGCTGCGTAGTCACTGTGATGACGGAGGAAGCAAGCACCTCTGAAATGTCTGCAAACGTCTGCTAGACTACACCATGCTACAACGCAGAAGATAGCCATCTTCATGTGACTGCAGATTCATCATGTAATTCCTTAAGTGAGAAGTGCATATGTAGTGTTCATAAATCCTCATACAAAATACATTTTCCAAATAGCATGATCCAATATAAATAAATAAATTAAATTATATAATGTGCAGGCACTTACTTGTCTGTGATCAGTTATCATTTTCATAATCCTTTCAGTCATGAAAAATACCCAGATACCAGCCCACATCATCAACGACCGGTTTAAGTAGTTGTGGTAACCATCTGAATTTGTGAGGCCAAATGCCTGGGAAAGAAGCTTCTTATTAATACAATATATATATATATATATATATACAGCAGCAGTCTATCTAGAATTGCACCTTGGAACTAAAATTAAAGCCACTTCAGATCTCTGGAATATGTCTTCCACCTCAACAGATGATGATCCACTGAAGACATTTCACCCTTGTCCCGTACTTCACAACGGTGCAACAAAAACGTGCATAATTTTATTTCTATTCTTGGGTGAGGTGGTACGCTGGTTTGTTGACATTTCAAAGAACTCGGCTGTCCCAACTTAGCCTTGCCAGCAAAACAATATTGGATACTGAAGCAATGTCAACAAAATACCAAGTCGTCAGACAGTACTGAATCTAGATTAATTGTTCTGACATATGACAGAGCGCACATACTGCGTGGAGGAGGTATACCATAAATGCATGCAGAATTTTTGGTGAAATCTTGGAAGAAAGTCACTTGAAAGATAGAAGAGGTGGCAAGATAACATTAAGAAGGATTTTAAGGAGACAACATAAAGAGGACGTAAAGTGATGGATTACGTCCAATAACTCGATTAAGCGTTTGATTCTACTACACGACAGTTTGTTGTTTGTTTGAATGATAGTTACCACTGCTTGAGAGGATAACGTATTGTTTATAGCAAGCGTTACTCACCTGAGGGATCAAATGGAAGAGCGAACTTGCTGCAAGGGAGCCAACTGCAAGGCCGATTAGACCGGTAAGCAGCTGCTTGTAGAAATGCTTATCCATGAAGGGCAGAACACTGACACCCATCAGAGAGCACAAACTGATTACTGTAACGAACAGGAAACCCAGACCCCACACTGGCAAGAGAAGAAAGATCCTTTGTTATTCAGCAGCATCACTAAAATGGGGTACGGAGAACGTGCACAAGTTAGTGCCATCAACTTCTCTAATCTTACGTTTCTTCTACTCAAATGTAGGAGGTTAATTGTTGCTTTCTCTTTGTTGAAGCACAACTGTTTTGTTAACTAATGTGTTTAAATGGACGTGTATTGTTATCATCACAAATATATAATTATTACTGAGTGAAGAAAAAGAAGAGATTTTGAATGTACTTGACACTAGATGGTTTAATTATTTGTTATATGCTTTAAATTATCTGTAATAATTATGCTGTTAGTAAAGAAAAATATGTCAATCAGCTATGTCATAATTTGGAAATTATTAAAAATATTTGATTCCTACAGACAAAACAATATATTTTTTTTCTTTCAAAATTTAATTTGCAGCTAAGTAATTAATTTTTTGTATTTCCATTTTCTTTAAATGTTTCAAAACAAAATTAAAGCACTCTGTAATTGGGCTAACATCAATAATTCTGCGCAACATCTATATCCAGATGCATTATATTATTCAATTTACAGAATTAATCATAACCAATAGGTTTTTTTAGTTTTCAACATATCTCAGAGCGCTCTGACAGTTAACTTGTACTTTATAGCTCGTACGACAAGACAGAAAAAAATAAGGAGCATTCCACAGTCAAATTTAATTTCTCACATTCTTAACTAATAAAAATCAAAAGAGTCAGCTTGAACTACCAAGAAAATGGTAGGAGAATTTTTGTACAAATGTATTCGGAAAACCAGAAAGGCCACTTGAGTGATCTAGGCATAGATGGAAGGACAGTGTATTAAAACTGATCTTAAATAGGGTGGAAAGGTATAGATTGGACTCATATGGCTCAGGATCAAGCCCAGAGTGGCAGATTTGTAAATATGGTTATGAACCTGTATGTTTCATGAACGGCAGGGAATTTTGTGTCTTAAGCGGCCCATCCACGTACGAGTCTGACTCGTGAGCCGGACTCGGATATATTTCACCGCGCATGCGTAGCAGACTCGGCTCGTGACACCCCACCCACAAACGAGTTTGGCTCGTACGTGGATGGGCCAGCCGGGCTCGTACGTGGATGGGCCGCTCAAGAGACTGTTAGCTTCTAAACAAAGACTGAGCATTATGGGATCGGTTAGTATATAAAGGAATGATAACCTTCAGTTGCAGATGGCTTAGTTATCAGATCAGCACTGTCAGGGCCACGTTGATCTCTGTTGCAGACATATTTCTCTAATTGTTCCAATATCACAGGACAGGCAAGTTCAAATGAAGCGACATTCACTTTCTCATCCTTTATATTCAACTTCCTAAATACGTCCACTGCTGACAAGCATGTCTAAAGAAGAAACAAAGGATATATTCATGACATAAACAAACACGATCTAAAAACTTGCTGAATTTTAGGGTTATGTTCCTAATGCATTATGCGTAAAAAACAGAATAAATAAATAAAATAGGGTTAGGGGAAACTAAAATTTGCACCACTGGCAGAAAATAAATAATAAATGAAAATTATGTATTAGAAAAACATTAAAAATTAATCTGTCATCACATAGTCTTTTAAATATTATACTATAACTATAATCCTAACGTTGTTACAACAGCCAGACTTTGTATCGAACATGCAGAACTTGTGTGAGATGTACTTCCACCGTGCAATTAGTAAATTGATAAACATTTCTATCAAATTTTTGTTTAAATTTACGTAACATCCCGTAATAGTGTTAAGTACGTACACATGCGTGAATTTGGTGTATGTGTTTATTCGAATGTTCGTAAATTTTTTACGTAACAGCAATGGTTGTAATTGGCTGTTTAAGCAGTGCGTTAAAAATGAATCTTACATTGTTGATATAGCTGCAGTCTTGGCCAGATGTACAGTTCCTCTGCAGAGAATTAACAGTGTCTATATTACTAACATCAGATGAGCACGTACAAATTCTATCAAGAATTTGTTGCATCTGCTCTATAGTTATAAGCCCTGTAGAACCAGAATACTTTTGAACAAGGAGGCTAATGGATTCAACTGCTACTGTCGCTGAAGAAACTCCCAGTTGCCAACCCATTAGGATGACCATCATCGCGAAAAACCAGGAAGCCATCTACAAGAATAGAAATGAAAAGTTACATATAACACAACCATTAATTTCGGAAATAATGTATACAAATGAACAATTTAGGATGACACAGTATGAAGCTGAGAGAACGAGATCACATACGAAAATTCTTCAGACAATTTTAAATCTCGACTTATCTCGTTTCCAGGGGAAATCCCACACGCATCTGATGACTACAATTCTTCCAATCGGCCGCTCCCCTGAAGAAAGCATCTTTCCTAAAACGCTGCAATTTAATTTTTCAATTGAATTTCATAACACTGTTACAGATTACGATAAAGAGTTGACCTAATAACTGCCTTTAATAGTCTCTGACGACTGGTCCACGACACAGACTCGCCTTCTTCACGAAAGACAACAAGAGATCTTCCAGTTTTTCGTCATTCGTTCCAACAACGATCACCAATACCAAAAGCGCCCGACGTTGAAACAACGTACATAAATAATCTGCAATAATGAATACGCCTACAAAATATATTCTATAAGTACGTACTGTTACACCCTCTGTGGTCTCCTGTCGGCATGGTTACATTTAGTGCGATAAGGTACGAAAACTAACCTGCTTGTTTATTCCACTTGAAAACGTTCGAAACACAACTCGCGATGCTCCTCGACCTCGACCTCGACCTTGAGTTAAGTATTGGAATGATATCTAACTTCTTCCCCCTGCCTCCGTCCTCTTGCTAAGATATTTCTGCGAACATCATCAATTTCGTGCTTTTCCACAGACTTTGCCCGTGCAGTACCATACTCAAATGTCTATGACGAAGTGCAGCGTAATACAACCACTAATTCGAATGTCTCGAATTTCCGCAACCTGGACGAATGTATCGTCCGGAGCGCAAACAACTGTAACTAAGAGGCATAGTTACCAAGGACGAGAGAAATGTAAAAATAACACCGTGTTTCACTTCTGACCATTAACCCTCTGAAACCGAAGCTCGTCTAACTAATATTTAAGAATTGAGTCCGTACCGCGAAGTAAACACAACACTTCACCATTACAAAAATCAACTGGTTAACGCAGTTTAAGGTACATCATAAACATAAATGTATTAATTAAATATCTGGTGTATTTTAATGAAACCTCGAAACGTAATATCAAGTTTATACATATTTAACAACATAACGCGTAACATAAGTCTCAAGATTACAGTCGCGTACTGTAGGTATATCATGAATCGCCAACCGTATGTTCGAGGACCCAGTGGGGCCCGCAAAAAAAGATGTGTAACAATGCTGAGGACTTAACTGTTCTTCGGTGATCGTGATTTTAAGATTCTCCTGGAAGAAATAAAATTCCATAACCTCACAAACGAAAATGTCTAAACTATTAACAAATTACTTATATTGTACCCATGCGTCACTAGCTTGTGGGTTAGAAAGAAAACAAATGCAAATATTATGTTAAGACCTGACACAGGTACAGGCAACTGTTAACTTTACACTACATTTGACACAAAGAAACTTGCATTACAAAAATTACAATAAATCACAGCAAGTTACGTTCGAACATCTATAAAGTACGTTGGAGCCATTGTCTTCAAATGCTGCTTCTACTTGGCTGGTTATTTCCATGTGTGTCGGTGGTAATCAGAACAAGGTCTTTTAGCTAATCATCAATTACATGAAACCCTCACACGCAAAGTTAGCGACAATTACGCAAATAAGCTGTAGGAAGCGAATCATTCTCTCCGCTCAGTTGCGTATCACATCAAAAAACAGTCTTAACACTGCACTAAGCGTCACAAATCTTCCATGTAACGTACCACAAATCATAAAAACATTGTACTATGATAAAGCAAACACTACGACAAAAACGTATCATTGTGCTTAATTAACTCCAAGCCAATACGACGTACGAAAATTCTTAACCTCAACACTAGATGCGTGATTAGATTCACACCCTTGCCGCTATACCTCCACGGAAATGATCTCCATGGTCATCACACATGAGTATGGAGTTTCTTTTACGAATCTGGTTGTCAGAATAATGAAACAACTTACACGGTCTCTCCTAAAACACATACTGGTTACACGACACTCGGTGCGCAGAGCACACGAATCGTCCAGTGCGCATTTCGATATGCCAACAACTCCAAATGACATCATAAAAAGTAATTTCATCACGCATACAAATGAAGAGGTTATAATCATGAACAGAGACCACGTAAATATAAATCACACAATGACACGTGTAAAAGTATCGTAATTCAATTACAAACAGGAGACAAACCTACGGAAATTACTGTGATATTTACAACTGAAGAATTATAAAGTTAATAATGACATGACATCAAAACTTTTTAGAAGCTAACAACAACGCTTTTAAATAAACCTTGAGCAAACTCTCTTTTTAGTGTTGCCACATTCGTTTCACGGATTCCGTGAATTCATTTCAGACTAAATATTTCTAAGTCATTGTTAATCAATCTCCGGTTACAATCAATATTTCACACTTCATGGAATAATATTTGATTAGACACAATATCCTTCAGTTAACCTGTTTTTGCCACTGTCACGTTTTTCTGCTGTGTCATTTGCAATAAAAGTTTTGAATTAAATTCGTTACTACCTGAAATTAAATGGCCATTGAAAGAAGACGAAAAATCACAGATGAAGGACGATTTTTCAAAGAACAATGAACAAAAAACTACTTCTTCCCCTGTTGCAATGGCAAGCCTGTATGTCTTATTTTCAAACAAATGAAGTTCGTCACTTCTCAAGGAGTTCAATTTTAAAAGTTACTACAAAACAAAAAGGTCAGTTTGACCGTTTTACTGATAAGCCAAGAATTTGTAAATCAGCTAGGTGAAATCTTTATTACGTCAGCAACAAAAGATATTTCAAAGATGATGCAATGAAACCATACGTGTGGTCCGTGCCAGTTACAAAATGGCCGAACAGTTGACTAAGAAAGGAAACTTTTCACAGGCTACGAATTTGTCACTTCGTGCATCCGTTGAACTGCATCTGTAGCTTTTGACGATGGACTCAAGTCTGACACTACACTTCTCTATATTAAAAATCTTCAAAATTAATTATATTCTTGGTAATTAATAGTAAATATTTATATTTAGTTACTATTAACTACCAAGAACATAATTTATAATTTAAAGCAGCGCTGTTTATTAGCTGTGTAAACAATGTATCCAGTAAATGAATATCAATGTAACTTTGTAAAGCACACGATTATGATTTCAAGGAATATTTTCATAGATTAAGCGTTGTAAGATATTAATGTTGATATTCCAAGATGCTCTCTATTCTAAAACGGTAAAAGCTATTGTGTTCCATATTATGAGATTAAAACTCTCCTACTGATCGAATTAATAAAAACGGAACAATCATAAATCTATATTATAATCTCAAGAAAATTAATATTATAATCACAAAAAACATTAATTTGTATCCAAAATAATACACGTATTACACATGGCCTAGTTCATAGCTAAAGAATTTTGATACGTATTAAGTGCTGAAATTTATTGTTTTAAACCATATTTTTCTGTGCGTGACAACAGATTACAGGACTACTTGCAACAGATTAAAACGTCCACCCACCTATTTCCCTCTCGATTAAATCCCGTCTCTGTAGATTTCATGGACCAGCATTAACACACACTTACCATTCATTCTCCAGCGTTAAATTATTTGCCAAGACTCAACACGGAATGACCCATGAACTCGACGACTTTAATATTTATGGTATGTCCTACAAGTGGCTTTTATTGCATGGAATATATTATATCATCAAATCTGCCCACCTAAATATCCATTCAAGACACAGCATCCGCTGACAAAGAGAACAGGCTAGACAAACCCTCAAAAATAACGGAACCTGACAGACTTTCACTGAGACAAATCTCAGGGTCCACGTAACTATGGCAACTGACATTGGAGAATTGTGATATTGAATACCACGAGATAAGGAAATAGTTTACAAGGAATAATCCAGTCATCACAACAATTAACATATTTTATGAATACAGTTAGTCCTATGAACAAAGACATGGAGGGGGCACAACACCATACAACAGTTACGCCCCAGCAATCACAACAAAATTCCAAGGTATTTTAATCTTGGTCACACTTGTTAACATTCATAACCATTTGCCTCGGTAACGCTGTTACGAGATACTATGGTTTCCATCACTCATCACAGACAATTGTCATGAGACCCCCAAAGGAATTTGCGTATTCAGCGTTAGATTAATAGAAACAATTAAGAAAACTATTAAAACTTCAGTCAGGATAGCTGATGAATTCGACTCCCGGCGTAGATGGTTTCTTTTGGTCGGAAATTAAACGGCATATATAATGCGCGAAGGCCAAGTTGTTTGTTTGTGCGGAAACAAATGCCACTGCCCCTACTTGGTTGGCCTTCCTGCAAATGGATACCAAATGCCTGGTCAGAAGGCCAGAATACATGCGATCTTTTCATGCAATTCGTACTAATAACGCATAAAACTGCCATCCACTTCACAGGCTAGTTTATTGGTATACCTCGCTGAAAACAGTTACTATATAACTCATAAACGACAATATCATCCTAACCTATCAGCATTTTCAGTTTCGATTGTTTTCACCTTTCGAACAGGACTGACGTACGAACTCGATAATGGCATGGAACACCATGCGTGTGGTAAATCAAAGTTAATTTCACAGGTTAGTGAACCGAGATAGTGAACACTGTAAAATTATTTCCCTTTTATCACACTCCCTAGCCTGCGAGACAAGCCACAGAAATGAATGGGGTAATTTTTATTTTCTGATACTGGTTACCCTACATGAATCCTTACACTGAAGAGACGAAGCTGATGACTGCACGTCTACTACTCTAGCTGGTTCAAAGGAATAATGATTTCAGGCTTATGCAAATCGCGTTGAAAAACAATAACAGACTTCCTGTTACCATTAAGGGATAACAACAACACGTAATTATACAAAACCTCTGTTCAGTTAAAATAATTTGTAATCAATATTAAAATCATTAATCATCTGCATCACTTTTGACAAACAATATCCTTGGCAGGTACATGTTTCGCCACACACGTGCCATCATCAGGCCATTTCATTGCTTTCTTAATTAACAAATGACTATTTTCATATATAAAAACGTATACTTTTTATTTTATGTTGTTATCCTCACTTTATATGCTGTGTTTCTGTATGTCTTATAAGCATTGCCCCATCACTAAACAAATATCTACATTATATTGTTTTAATACTAATTGTTTCAAATTGGTCCATTTGTTACATTGATGCATGTGTTCTTGATAAAAAAACATTTCATCTGTTTTAAAAATATGCTTTAAAATTCCTACATTTAAATTTGTTATTTATTACATTTATGTATTATAACAATAATTATGCTATAAAATTTAATTTGGCATATAAGAATGTGACATCAGACAGCACTCGCTATAAACATGGCTTGTATTCTTGTGAAAGCCTCAAAACAGTACATTACAAATTTTTCTGTGTACTCCAAGGTGTTCGTGAACCACGTTTTGGAAACCACTTGTCCACTTCCACATGCATCAACAACAACAAAAAACGTGCAGTAGGTTTTATCAGAATTCTTTGGTTTCGCATGCTAATTATCATTCCACCATCGCGCATATACATCCAGCACCATTCCTAATTCTTTTACGTAAATTAAACATCACAAAATATAAGTGAAATAATAATAATATTAAAATCAAGACGGTAAGATTGGATGAGCGTGTAGCAAGCATGGGGTAGATGAGAAATGCGCACAAATGTTTTGTTCAGAAGCTTGAAAGAATACCTCTCAGAACAGCTGGGCATACATGGGAGGATAATATTAAAATGGATGCTAAATTTGATAATGTGATTATGAACATGTCTAAAAAATGCAATGAAGAATATAGTTTGAACACTGAAAAACTGTATGTAGTAATTATGGCACATTTTAAAAGTTTTCTTATGATAAACTTGTGTAAAAAATATTCAGAAACAATGTGCTGAATTAGAACAATATAAATGTTTAAAAATCAACTTTGGCAAATGTTCACATATGGGTTGGGCACCCCTGATCTAAAATTTTAATGTATTAGGCAGCACACGTTTCTTCAGATCTGGCAAGCAATCTAGTCTCCAAGGTTACCCCACATAATGTATTTCACAGGTACTACCTTTCTAACAAGACAGCAAAACATAATTAAATTCCACATTACCATTTTAAAAATCCCAACACACAATGCTAGAAAAAAAAGTGGTAAAATAAAACACACCGTTCAGCTATCTGACACGGCTTGTAGCCCAAGAACCTTTCATCAAATATGTCCTATTCGATTACTGTTCAACAGAGTAAAAAGTTATAACTCTTCTTCCAAACTAAGGATGACAAAGTTTTCTAAATTTCTCCAAATTTATCATATTGCTTACTGTACACTGTTGTAAAGATAAGACAAACCACAATGTGGAAATATCTTAATGCTTCATTTATATAAAGCATATAATAAAATCAAGCCAATACATTGCCTAAACAAAATTTTAAACACTATAGTCATATTTTTATGGTAAAAACAATTTCTGATCAAATAAAGAGGTTTATATGTGGCAATAAAGCCTTGACAGCCATTTGCAGCATTGTGGTGTCACAAACCACAGGTAGCAATGTCAACTCAAGTTAAACACTGGATCACAGATGTATGAAAGATAATACAATTGAGGAAAAATAACATTTTCTCAGGCAAGTTCATAAAATCATAGTCGATTTAGTAATCTCAAGTAATATAATATAAATAAGACACCATAAAAAGTCCATATCAAGTGTTGGAAATTTCAGTTGTTACAAATTCAAGGCAACGAACATCATATATGTGTAAAATTTCGTCATTTATAAGGCTACTGTAACAGTGAAACTGAACTGAAGATGCCGAAATGTATGCTAGCCGCACACTGATAATTTCATATACTGTAAATAAATTGTTTAAGGTTAGTTGATGGTAACTATACAAATACTAAACACACCACATAAAACATCGTTACTTTCAACTCAAACTACATAAGGGTGAGTTTTATTGTGTATCAACATACCAAATAATCTTCTTCAATATTAAAAGTCCGACGACTGCGACTTGATTCGTAATGCCAACGACAAGCGGCAAATCAACTTTCTTTCATTCTTTTAGACTTGCGTTGTGACACAAAACAGAAAGATTATTCACTCTATTGACTTATAAATCCACCGAGAATATAAAACTGCAACATAAAAAATATGCGTTACACATTTTATGATTACAGCACTGTACCGGCATTTCTCGTTTCATATTAAGATCCATTTCTGCTAGCAGCGGCTACCATAGATTACCTACGGGCCACAGAAAATACAACCTACAGGCCTTCGTAATTCGTAACAAGTCGGGCATGGTCAGAAATACTCCACTGGTCAAGTGTTCTACATTTACAAACACTCATCAGACGTTCCTTACTGTGTTGTGGACTTTCTGAATGGGTGATTTTAAATTGAAATCGGCAAAATATTCATAAATTCACTCAGATGAATTATATGGTATGAAACATGCAAAAGAAGAAATGAACAAAGTTTATATCTGTTTTATAATACATTGTACACTTTATTGATCTTTCACAAAGACATGTTTTACAAGCAACCCGTTGTATGTCGTTTTCTTCAAGGTAGTCCGTCATTTAAAACTTCGTACCAGCAACTACACGAACATAAATACAACCCTTACAATGATACTTCAATCGCCGCTATTCTATTTAAATTTATTTGTACCTTGGTAAAGGTAACTGCAAAGCAGCGATCTTAACTACTGGTATTAGAAAACTAGCTATACTGGGGAAAGAAAGTAATTACATTTTTATGGCGTAGTTTCATATCAGAAATTATTTATTGAATAAGAATTCATATTTGCAACCGAGAAAATATAGATTACTTATTCTTGAGAATACAGGTGTTACATCTATTCCTCGGCTTATAGGATGCACCATATTTTACTTTATGATGAAAATTCAACACATAACCACAATTTCAACTTGGTATACATATTTGTATTTTGTTTTCAGTGCTGCAAATGTCTAATCCACAGATTTTAATGATTGCATAACAAGTTATAACTCTCATATGTAGCTTGCCGTAGAGTTTTATTTACAAAATTATAATTTGTTGACCACTAATATTAACTATTACATTAATCCACTGTGCTTCCAAATAATATTAGTTTTATTGACAGATAAATATATTAGACATAAAATACTGCACCCTGGTGTTCAATCACATATACCCAAGTGCAAAATCTACTTTTTAATAATAAAAGCATTATGGAGATACTGAAAATATAGACCCTTTAAATAAATCACAGCTAAATGTGTCATTCTCATTTATAAATGCAAACACACAATACATCTACAATACTGTAAATGTGTACATAAAGAGAAACAAACATTCCATTCTCACTCTAAAATTTTAATTCTGGAAGTAACAGAGCATACTAATGATATTTGTGCTTTGTAATTTCATTTATTACAGAAGAGAGTATGTCTGTTTCAATTATAGACCACAAAGAGATATTAATTATATTTGTCTGCAGAATTTTGTTACCATTGTCCACAGCCAGTGTCTGAACTGAATACACATAAAATATTTGTACAGTACAACAATATAATTGTCTTAATACTTTTCAAATGTCTTTTAACAGAATAACTATCAGACTGACATTGGAATCTAAGTTAATTTTAAATATGTTATAATTTAAATTTTGCTAAAATGAAACATAACACAGTAGATGAAAAAATAATAATAAAAAAAGTTACAATACAAAAATATTTAACAAACATGTGACATACAAACACAAAGTAATATAAAAACACTAACAGCTACAATGTTATTGTTCTGTAAAGACTACATGATGCAATGCATAAATTGTTTATTTCATGCATAATAAACATATATACCTCCAGAACATTTTGTTTCTGCATGCCCTTATTTTTAAAAATATATACTAATTCATTTCTTGTTTTTGGTTGTGGAACCAGAATGTCTTCTCAAACAAACATACATGTCTGTCTACCTCACATAATTAAACAAGTGCAGTTAAATATCTTCAGGTAATATTTTTCAATATAGAAGTTACTTTCTTCAAAAATGAAACAGTAGCAGTCGTGATACTGATAGAATAAGAAACAAACGTAAATGTAAAATTAAAAAATCATAACATTAATTAAATTAAAAAGTAGTTTCATATTCCTGTCTTGAAGTATTATGACATGTCCATGATGCAATGCCATCGATGTGTATTGATCTGCGAAGTTTGATATTTGTAGCACCTAATTTACATTTGACTGGTCACAGCTTCTACACTTTTCACACTGAAAAAAGGAATAGATATTTATTTGCCTATGCATAAATCAAAATACATTAAACTTAAACCATTTGTACTGTATTTATATTATTTTTCCATCTTGCAGAAGTATGCCCTCATTGCTATTATAATAAGTTTATGATTAAAGTGGAGTTTGAGGGGTAAGTACTGATCTCATTGTTTTCCAATATATTTTACCCCCTTTTAGTTGAAAATGTTAAAAATATAACCTATTTCATAATGAAATTTGGTAACTTGAACCAACTGTACTGCCCTATATCTATACAACTGTGTGATTATAGTTATGCTTCAAAGTGCACACAAAATATATAATTCAATTGAATAATATTATATTTTTAAGTTACACAATTGTAGTAAGTGATACGAAAGAAACAGTATCAGAGAAGCAGAAGTGATTATAGTTATCTTCAAAACAGCAGTGAAGTTCATTCTATCACTAAATCATTCAAGCTACGAAAGTAAATTTAAATTTCATAACCCGCCATATTCGTAAACGCCGGAAATCATTGATGTATAATACGCGGAAATATCGAAATATGTTCAACATGACTCTCATCATTTCGAATCATTATCTTGGCTTAGCATTTCCATTAATGTATCTAAAATTAACGCCCTTAAATGCATATTATTATTAAAATTCAGTTAACATTTAAATTTAGTGTCCACTTTGTCCTTCCACATACCAATGTAGCCTCTACTTCCGGATCCTCAAGGAATGTAATTCTTATAACATTTAAGATAATCTGTCAGCTATAATCAGATTTTATCATACAGAAGCTGTTCGTTATCGTACTGTTCAAGAAACAACTTAAATAACCCTATTACGAACACAGGAAACTAAATTGCATGTTACAACTGCATTACCGATTGAGACAGCGAGTCTTATCACGCGTGTTTCGGGTCTGGTACGTATTTTGTATGATCCAGTCCCCTGGAGCCTGAGATTTGAACTACGTTGGATGTAAAATATAATGTCCCGGTTTGAACACGCTTCATGCCCCAATTCCGTATCCTTTTCCCATTTTACGAAATTTATAATACAAGGTTAACCGTAAAAAATATCACCATAACATAAAATATTGATCCCATAAAACCTACCCAAGTTTAAAATATTCCTGATTTTGGTAAAATAAAATATTTCACATTCAAATATAAACTTATGTTATAATTTCATACAGTGCCAGTTTCGAATAATGTTTACATATACATGAAAGCAATCATTTGTCAATGAATTATCAATATCCAAAATAGCATTTAAGAACTGAAATCTTGTTAACAGTTGGACTCTTGGACAGCCAAACCAGTTAGCTTGAGCACTGGATACAGTTTCATTACATAGACCTATAAACCAGTTAACCATCATAAGTCACAGCTGGATGGATGATCAACCTGTGATGTCTACAAGTCTTCACATTACACATTCAGAGAAAACAAAACAGTATAATTTATGAACAAATAATATTAGCACTTATTATTCACAGGTCTCTAGTGGAATTCTAATGAAAAAGTTTATAGATGAGTATATGAGACAACTACTATCAAGCATTTAATTTAATTTCAAATTCATTCAAGGCAATAACTGAACAAAATGGCATTTTCACAGTCACCCTCCTACTAACCTAAATGTGAAAAGTTCACTTTCATGCATTATCTCTGGAATTTTTGAGCAAGGACAAAATTAATTGATAACTCCTTGTGTGTGCCCTGAATGCTTTGTGTTAACTACATTTCATAAAGCTTTGTCATCGTTAAATTTGTACTGATGAAGTTCAGATTTAAGCGGGAATGGTAAAAAAAGATTATTTTGCATCTGTGCCAATGTATGTCCTTTCCTAACCAAAAAGTTAACCTGAAGAGTCAGTAGCAGTCATGAGAGGAAGTGGTTTCCCTTCAAATATTCTCATATGACTCTGAGTTGTGCAAGATTCCATTTGTGTAGAACATGGATACATTTATGTCACAGCACCAGGCATTTTATATGTAAATTGCAACTCTTTAGGAAGAGGTAGAGAAAATTTAGATGAAAGTTCCTCATGAAAATCCTCATTCAGTATAGTTGGACCTTCAACATATGAAGCATGCAATGTTCAGTGACACTTGTGAGTTAGATATTATATTAACGCGTGTGTGTGTGCATGTGCGCGCGTGCATGTACGTATATGAAGACAATAGACTTCATGTTCACAAGCATTCCAGAAGCATTACAAAACAAAGCCTGACTCAAGCTAGACATATACCATAACACAAGCACATAAGCCAAAAAGAAAAAAGTACTGCCATTTGGATTATTTATAATTAATACTGTACTTTAGAACATATAAATTCTAAATTTAAATATAATAGTGGGTCAGATATAAGATAAGAAACTGGGAGGACAGAGCTTTCAGACTTATTTTTAATTACATCCTACTAAATTCTTATGTGATCCATTCTTACAAACATAAAAATAAGTCCATAGTAATTCAGATGGATATAAAATTATTTTGTTAAGTTTAAATTGGTGGTTGAAAAACTTATTAAATTTTTTGGTATGTCGCAATTCTTTAGAATCACTATTAATGCATATTAATTTACCTCTCTGGAACTGATTCCCTTAAGACGGATTTTCATTTCTCTGTTGCCTTATTCAGATGATACATACTGCAAAGCAGCAGGAGGCAAATTGTTTTTGAATTGTCTAGAATCCAAAGGGAGCTACGAGAAGCAGTTGCAGCTCTATTATCACTGAAATTCTTTTTGTATTCAAATAAATTTATGTTAAGATGGCTGTCTTCTGCATTGTTGCACTGTGTAGTCTGGTAGAAGTTCACCGACTCAATAAATTTCTACCAGACTTCATACTTGCTGTCATGAGAACCTGAAACTTGAGGAAAGTTTCCATGTACCAAATAACATGTGCGCAGGAATAAGCAAGTAATCCCTCACAATCTGCAGGAAGTGTACCAAATCACTAACCAACTTCAAAAAAGAAAAGTGAATTATATTATGCAATTTCCCTTACTATTTATTAAATGTGAAATGTAAACATATAAAAAAAACAGTCCTTTCTCATGAGACATAGCCATCGCTCTTGATGTGACTCTTCCTAAACGAATTTACGAGACAGGATATAGAAATTGACCTTTCTCAAAAATGTAATTAGTTGAAATTAAAGAAATGTATTGGCATTTTCATAGTTTAATGTATTTACTAAAAATCATATTGTTCAAATAAATAAACTGATTTCAAGTTACGTAATACTGTAGGTTTCTGGTAAGAATGTATAAACATTTTTTCCTTAATACACTAATTCTTAACATTTCTTCACTATTATCAATTTTGACAAAGGTAATATAAATTGTCTCACATTCAAGAGAATGTTCAGTCTTTCAACACCATCAAAGAAAAATGTCCACATGCTATCTAGTACCGACTCCTTGCATTATGTGAGAATTCAAAATTCTGGACAGACGGTGTTTATTGGCAGTCAAATTAATTTTATAACACAAAATTGAAATGTCACTTCTATGAAATGTTTTCTGTATGCTGTTCAATTTCTTTCTTTTAAAAACAGATTCAACTAATCAAAAATAAATGCAGATTTTGGATTTAATACTTGTTACGTGGCATTGTCTGGAAATATTACAAAGCACACAATCCACAAAATTCAATACGTTCCATAATGACATTATGTGATAAGATTATAATAACAGTACATTTAAATTAAATTAATTATGATTTCCTCAAAATAAAAGATAAAAGGGTATGAAATCGAGAATCATTAAGAATTACAAATCAGGTACAAATGCAGGGGAAAAACTCAAAACTCTCTATATTATAAACTTTGCCATCTGGGAATTATTACAGAAAAGATCAACCAAAAATTCAAATGTTTTTCTGTAAATGTCTAATTAATTATATCAGAAAACAGATAATTTCTCTTGAAATCTAAGTTTAATATTTCAATTACAATCAAATTTGTTCTTAATTTTAACCATGACCTTTCATTTTCCAACTAAAGTATTCAATTCCATGACTTAGTTTTATATTCCCTGAAAGATTTTCCATCTGTTTCTTCATACTGAGAGAGCCTCAAGGCGGGTTTCCAGTACACTGTTATTACATTTCTCCATATTAAAATGCTAAATGTAAATATAAATTAACGTCCAGGACACAGACATAAACCTAATAGATAATATTCTATATATACATAGTTCTAATATGGTAAAAAAAAACATAAACAAACTATATAAATATCTCTTATGACAGATTACAGCATCATATGCGACAGTATAATTATGTCTGCACTAAAACCTTTCAAGACATGCAACTATAAATTTTTCATATTACTAACATTATTATAAGTGGCATTTATCAAGTCTGTGCCCATTAAAAACATAAATACATTCCCTGTGTGTGAACACAAAGTTTCATACTTTGTAGAATACAAAATACAAGCTACAGTGCAGACATCATACAAATATTTGTGACTATGTGATATATTTTTGTGGTTCATGTTTATTTTTTCTTCCTCAGAAAGTTTAGTCCATAATACTTTTGAATAACATATCTATACATAAGACCACAACTAATTAAATTACCTCCTTTTTTTAAAAACAATTTTAGAAACATTAATTTTCTTCTCACTGTACTTATACAGGAATATCTGTGCCCTTATACACGACTATTACAGAAAGAAAATTTCCCAGTAATACTATCTGGGATTAATATGTGATCAAAAGTTGTCAGCTTTACAACAAAAATTATTGTCTTTGAAGTTGTGCATATATTACAAATTAACTTGCAATTAATATAATACTAGGTATACAGAGATTTTAATAACACATTTAAACAGAGAAAAATACACACACACATAAATACCATAATCACCCGTCCATTCGGCCCATACATAACACAAGAAGGCAGTAAATGCACGGCGTATAAATTATTCATGCAAATTCATCTCACACCATTCACAAATATAAACACAGAACATTTCCTTTAAAACAAGGACACTGTTATCTTGCTGCTGTACAACTTGCAACATGTATCGCATTCAATACTGCAGTAAATCACATTCCCATTCGTTTCAGTGCCCACAAACACGTAAGACGGACTTATTTGCAAAGAAAAGAGATAGTGGGAAATTTATTAATTATCTTAATGTTCGTCTCCTAATATGGACTGACAAACTGAATAACTGATAACCCTGATGTAATCCCACTTCAATTTTCAAATCAAAGTCCATGTAAATTCAGTAAGTCTATACTATAATACTAGTTAAAAAAATATTACAATGAGTGTGAAATTGAAAAAGAAGTAATGAAGCCATTATTCATTCATTTTAGGTTGGATGTGTTGCAATTTCAAACGTGTACCTATTTCCAAAATACCTTTTCAGATTCCATGCTGAGGGTCATTTAAACGAGCCAAGAATAGATATTTCAGCACAGAAAAGTCTTTCACAAAAAATCATAACAGCAACATTAAGCACTGTACATTTCATAAAATAGGAATATTCTGATTTTCTTGTAACTTGATCAAACGGAAGCAAAAATCAGTTATTTATAAACGAGCGTGTCATGTTACTGAAGTATAAAGCAGCTGAAGCCAAAAGGACAGACTGTATCGTGCACTCAGGTAGCAGAAGTAGTAAGCTCTTAAAAGTCTTAGAATGTAAAACACAACAGAAAAATAAGGCATAACAATTAAATAGAAAAAGATAATGTTAATGTCCGGTCATGAAAACTAGCAATGGCTGGGGGTTCGTCGTACTGACCACACGTCACCCTACATCTGGTTGGATGATCGTTCACCTCTGCTTAGGCATGTGAACGTGAGGCCAGCAGCCAGCTAGTCGGCTTTGGCTCTCAGAGGGCTGTTACGCCACGGAAATGTTAGTGTAATGTAAAGAAGAGTTCCTTTATAATTCATGTATACCATTGACCATAGAGTGGACAAATCACAATGTCTTGTGTGTGGACAAGTTCTAAGCAATGAATCAGCGAAGCCAAACAAGCTCAAGCAACATTTCCAGGCTAACCACAGTAGGCTTATGGGTAAGCAGTGAAGATTTTTAATGAAAAAAGAACAACAGATGAAGTGGCAGTGGCTGGAAACTGCAAATAAACATCAATGTGATGTTTTTAGTGGTCTCTTCTAATCAAGTTTTCCAACAAAAATTTTGTACATATTTCTCCTATCCCTATGTACAACATTTCATAACACAGTGGTTTTTATAAAGAGGAGTAATTATTCCACAGCCGATACCCTGCAAAAGGGAGAATTACTCTTTGCAGGCTGTTTACAAATATTTATTCTGTATTTTCAAAAAACACCCCCCCCCCCCACATCTGGAGGTCTCCTTTTCCATGTCCAACCTCAAAATTTGCCATGGTAACTAATATATTTAATAAATAAAGCAGTGTTCACTATTTTATAACTAATATTATAAAGGTCTATACTGACTATGGCTTACGGAAGCCAAAATGATAATTTTGGATTTTTAAATAACCGAGACAGAGACGTCTTTAAAAGTTTCACCTTACATTCTAAATTGATGCAGCCGATCACACAAAATTTTATGACTTCCAGACGCCATGAAAGCTTCAAGTCTACAAGACGATACAAAAATTTAGTTCAGGCGGGGGCCACACGACCGTACAAAGTACGTCCGTTGTAATGCACATCGTGACGTCCGTCATAGAATTATGAAGGGGCAAGACCACAGAATGCAACGGCTTCTTCCGGCTCAGGGATACATTAGTTGGGTCAGTAGGGTGACTTTCAAAATGCTGTCCGAGGTAACTTTAACTTTATATTAGTGTCTGAGAGGATGTACGGTATTAGCCGAAGCTTACAGGGTCAACTGCATCCAGTCTTGTTATATGTTAGATATTCCATCGAATAAATATTAGTTTTGAGGTTAAGATTCATGCATTTCTTCCCCAAGCATTTGCAATCAACCAACAAGCAATGTTTTGGTTGAAACACTAAAAGATTACACAAGAGTAAGTTAAACATTAACTAAATCACTTCTTACTTTTAACACTAACCTGGCTCAATAAATACGGTAGGTTTTGATACTATGTCTTTGTGGTACATTTGACGCCTACATTTCAATTTACTGCGGTTTGGAGAAAATGAAAATTCACTGAAATAACAAACATTGCAATTAATATTAGGTTAATTCTTGTTCAGGCATTTGTTGAACTGTGTCCTACATTGTATTGCATTTACTTTCATGGTTCGATAAACCAAGAGATTTTAAATATTTCAAAGAAAAAAGTGAGCAGTCAAATTATATAATTCATTACTTTAAATATATATGAGGTATGTCTGATTTTCACAAATGCTCAAAAGAAAGGCATATCACTGAAGGTTACCCTAGACACTGTTTTTTTTAAAATATTACCTTTTAATTATATATCACCTAAAGTATTGACTTTTTATTTTAGAAGCAAACTTCATCATGTTTAAGGTAATCCAATTATATTTTCAATATTATTCTAACAGTACTGCGTAATATGTAACAAAGAAGTCTAAATATTATCTTCAAATCTATGTACGGCGCATCCAAGCTGGTCCTCGCATGTCTTCTTTAATAGTTCTGGTCATATAAATACTTAAGAGCCAATACATAAATAATATTAAAAAATGCACACATTCTAATGACACAAAGCAAAATTATCCCTATGGAATGTCTGGGACATTGCATACGTGGTAGCAAATAATCCTGTAATAAAGTGACGTGTGCGAACATAACCATAATTGGAATGACGACGACGATAATACTGGACATATAAAAAGTTAATTTCTCAAAACACCATCCCTTGATCATTGCAGGATGAAAGAGTGGGCTGAGTGAAGAGATCAGCTGACTAATAAATGTCAATTAACTGTTTCAAACTGCTGCTTGATATGTATCTTATAATAAATAAAACATGCCATACGTAAATGATGACTGACAAAAAATAGTGTTACATTGCCTCTGGCTTATCTACATTCAACATAACACAAATTATAAAATATTTCTTTCTTGCTACTTTCGTGTATTCTGAGTTTCGGCAGAAGAAATTTAATGTGTTACTCGCTGCTCTAAACCTGGATTTCATTCAGTTCATCAGACAGTCTTGACCAAAGTAATACCTGAATTTTAGGGGTTTCTTTTTCTCTATCCATATTTTAATTTCTGCCCGTAAGGCAAACGCTAAACATGACGGATGATGAAATTAATGCTAACCCAATGTTTAGAAATTAATTAATGCTCAATTTAAATTTTCCAAGGAAAGAGACAATTAAAGAGTGGGTTTTAATGTGTTTAAAAATTAACTTTCCCTAATTTAATTTCAAGCATCTAAGCCAAAGGGTACATGACAATGTATATTCTTGGACAACAGTCTAATAAAATGCCCAAACTATTCAAAGTACTTGGCCCATTTCATAAGATTTCTAATCACAATGGTTAAACCTTGCCCAAATATCAGAAACATTCAAATATGGCACAACACATCAATAAATAATAGCTGATCCACTACATATGTAATTCAGTCGGCATCTTGAATGTGCCGACTCAATCGCAAGTATAAGAACAGCATCGATATCTTCACCGCTTCTCACAATCATAATTAACTTTTCATGTGTGCTTAGAATTAATAAGCCTCTTATATCCACGTATCACTATTCATAAATAGTAGACACTTTTTTTTTTTTGCCAAAATGCATTTTTCAAACATTTAATGCTAGTGGCTAAATATTATATTTTGATACAGCTCATCCCTGTAATAAATCTGCAAGAAATGCATTTTGGATTGGACCCTAAAATGTTGCCAGTTGTACATAAGAAAGTTAGTAGCCAGCTACAGAACGGAAGAGCATACGGTAATAAATATTTCCTTTTCTCTGTTTTCCTAACAAAAGCAAAAGACAGTGCATTAGCTGTCACTGTCACCGCTATCAGCCTCATCTTCATGACAGTCCCGGTTCAAGCCTCGAATATGTACGTACTGAACATTTTTTGGATCTGAGGAACCAACTCTCATACACCAGGGTCCAGAAAATACAGTCTCCATTTCCTCCAGAGATCTTCCTTTTGTCTCCGGTAAGAGGAACAGTAAAGCGATCAACCCAAGCGCAGCAAAGCCGGCATAAAGGTAGAAGGCTCCTGAAAAAAATGAGGAACATCCAAAATGGCTTTACAGTTTCAACAACATATTTTATGACTAGTTTCACTGAGACAATTTCTAAAGAGACTAACGCAGTATCTTATAAATAAAGTTGTTCTTTTCTTAACAGGACTCATTTATATGTGGGTGTGTCAATAATGATTTCTTCATTTACGAACTGAGATGGAATGGCACAAATATTGAAATATTTTATAACTTTATTCAAAATACAAAAGATTGCAGCGTCAGTAGACACAAACTGAAATTAGTTTTACCTTCATCAGTGTTAAATCTGGATACAGATCAACATTAAATGGAGATATTGCAGCTCATTAGACTTGAATAATGTTAGCGCAAAAGCCCACAAATTAATTTAACAAAAGATAATGAAATAATGAAATTTACTGGATGTAATAATCAATTTGGAAACCTATGGGATATAATTTTACCACAGAACAATTTGTCATAATTATATTCTTTTCCAAAAAGACAGCCAGCTCCATACACAGCAGAAGCAACTTTCTGTAATGTTCTTGGTAGAAGATGGATGTAACCATCAAAACAAATTTAGGTATCTAGGATCAGGCAACTGAAAGGATTTCATTTAACTAACAATTCTCTCGTTAAGAAAGTTTATATCCATAAATATCTTCACTTTCCTAAGGAAATGAGGTAGCAGTACCCCATAAAACATGCACATTCACTGCTACCAAATTCAACAATTTCCAACTGACAGACAGCTGATGGCATAACATATAACATAACCAAGAACCAGAACAGAGCTGTACACTCACTCACCATTCAAAGTCATGTAACCCATTTTAAAACATTTATTTATGGCTGAAATTCATTATAATTCCATCTGCCTAATGAACACATGGCATCGCTGCGACTATACAAGATCCCAAGCAGGTTATGTCATGTTGTAACCTGCTCAAGCCAGTTCATCAATTATCTTGAAACAGCTGAAGTGCAAGGATTTTCAGAAGTGTCCATTGTCGAACACTACCCGACATCTCACTCATACTTTACTTGCCATAAAGAGTTTTGCGGTACGTATCCCGATTCTCCTGTTCCATACAAATTGACGGTATCATGTCTGGTGAATTGTTTCCAAGACACAGGAAGTGTATAGGACAGAGACTGTTCTGAAAGACCTTCAATGTTGAATGATGATAGTTTGGATGATATTCATCAAATTTTGTTACGTTCTCCATTCAAGTCACAGAGAGAACTTTCTCTCCAGAGCTGATAATCCTACAGAAGTTCACTTAGGCCAAACAGAATGGGTCGTGCGACGTTTTGTTCAGCCTGTATTATCTGTAAGTTACTCGCTAAAACTTTGTTTATGACGGAAAAAATGATAAGAAAATCCTTAAGACCATTAAAATAAGTTACATACACTTATGAGAAAAAACAATTCATAATGACTGGAAAAAATAACTTAATTTCTAAAGTACCATACATTCCATGAAAGAGGATTATCAGAAAAATCTAAGTCGTCGTAAGCTTCTCTGATTGGTCAGAAGTTCCACCTTACCTTCCTTGGTAAGCTCCTTCGTTAATGTTAGGAATGTCATAGAGATGAGAAGATTGAATAACCAGTTTGTTGATGTGGCAACACTGTTACATGAGCTCCTAGCCCACATAGGATATATTTCAGAGTTGATTGTCCACGGCATCGGTC
>NW_019059879.1:390964-424317 GCF_000696155.1 Zootermopsis nevadensis | reverse complement strand
CATAACAGCTAAATTATTCAAGAACAAGTTAGTCACAAATGTGGGTCCTTTTTATACGATCTTTAGTTATAATAAGAAATTCTCCATTTCTCACCACGTCTGCGAGTTGTTACCTGGTGCAAAGAAGAGCAGGTATATTCCAAGCGCAACAACCGCTACCCAGGAATACCTTGACGGACACCAGTCCACAGCCCACGTGAGCCTCGCGTTCTCACTCATTGCTGTCGCATTACTGCAGATGCCTGACGTTGGGTGAGAAGACGGATCACGGGGGTTTTGTGACCAGCAAGATCCGTTAGTTACTCCAGAAGGCAAATCCAAGTAACAGAAACCGCAATCTTCACTTATACATTCTGTGCAAGACCTGCAATAATGCAGAATTTAAGGTTATGTATTTAAACAGTAAGCTCAAAAACATGTCTTCGTCTTCTGAGTAAACTATTGTATATATTTCGCACGTTACAAGTCAACGGCGGTAACTTTGTGAACAGTACAGATATCCAGATTTATGATATCGTAAAAGATGACAAGTAATTCAACTCTATGACGTGTTACAAAAAAGTAAAGCAGCAAAATAAAACATTATTTCTAAAGCACGCATTTATCCGAGTCACCCGACTACTGCGTGGGCACATCTGTTGTGTAACAAAAATTAGACAAACGAGTGTAAGAGTCGACTGCACTCCAAACTCCCTTGAATTTCATGTTGTTTAACCACAAGGTTAATAACTTAATACATGTTTCTAGAAAATGGTCAAGACATGCTACCGTAAACGAGTCTTAATTCTTGTTACCAAAACATCAGAAAAACTGTACTAACCCATGTCTTATTAAACAAAGTTTTATCATTCAAGCAACAAATACGCAATATGCGTGAAGATGACGGAAGCGTAGTAATAAAGAAATAAACAGATAAGAAATTCGGTAACGTACAATTTCTTATTCATTTGCTGAATGTTACAGCCAACGAAGACTCAAAAAATTAAATTAACTCACTTTTATTTTCCATTATCACACGACATTCGTAACATTTATATAAAGGATAATTACTTAGCCCACGAACAGCTACTGTCGCCCGTTAGTGTCACTGGGGGTGCATCAAGAGTCATTAAGTGGAATCCAACTCCCAAAATGATCAACGAAATGACGACACCTGCAAACGATAAGTACGCTACGTCAGTATTTCATCCTACTTGAAACAGCGGATGAATTATTGTACTTGTTGAGTTTACTCACTTCATCGTGTGGCCATAACAAAAACCATAAAAAATTCATATGGATTTGTAGCAGATAAATCTGCAATGGAATATACTGTTCCCCTAAACATTCAATCTATAACTCGAACAATCCATGGCTTATTACTGATGCTATAAATTAAAAGTGGCCTTAAAATAACCTACCTACACCATGAAGTCATTTCTCACACACCAATACAATATTCTGCTCCACTTGCCTCCAAGAGACCAAAGTGTGAGTGGTCTTCGTCCAACTCGATCCACAAGAAACAGGCCGATGAAAGTGCAGAAGAAGTTTATGGACGCTGTCGCACAAGCTAGCCAAATGGCAACGGAGTAATCTTTCACTCCAGCCATTTGAATAATGCTCGCACTGTAATACCTGAAAAATAAAATACAATTATAGCAACATTTTAATAACATAGCGACATCAACAGTGTCTTTCAGGACCAACATTTAGAGGAAGAAGTGACTTCACGGCACTGGAACCCCATTTAGGAGACCAAATAAGGATACAAATACAAGAGAAAAATTTGGTACTCGTGGGTTATCGGGATAGGTTAGGTTAGTTGTCATTTATTGAAATAAAATATAATAACTTTCAAGTATGTCTATAGTTTAGATGCGTCATGTTTGTGTTTTCAATTCATACATATATTTATTCTTCAAGTCTATACACAAACTATATTAATATTGATGTTAAAAATTAAAATTGATATAAATATTTCGCGCTATTCATCGTTTCCTCGATGTATGATTTCAAGTATGTCATTTATCCACACACATTAACCTAACCTAACCCAACCTAACTTAACCTAACCTAATCCTACCTAACCTAACCTATTTTTAAAGCGATGTGTCCGGATAACCTACAAGTACCAAACATTTCATGCCATGACTTTTCATTGTTATTAAATGCACTGTAAAATTGGTTTTCACGGAGACTATCGCATAAAGTGCATCAATAATGTAGCAACCATCGGCAACATAGCGGCAGAGACGGGATAGTACAATAACAGAAATTGTAATTCGTATAGAAAATGCACTTTAATAAAATAAGGAAATTACTAATTAACCAACTAACCAAGAATCTATCTATGAATATGAATATCTGTCTCCCAAATGGCCCATTCCTGTCAGGTTTCCTGATTAAAACTGTATATATATTTGTCAAACTATTTCAGGAGGGAGTGTAAAACCACAAAACATCTGTCAAGGTACATTAGACTGAACAAAGCAAATTAAACAACATGCAACAAAGAATACAATATTTTGTTATTCACATTTTGGAAACCTCAACCCCTGTATTTTCAATTTACTATCAAAGCAACACCAAACAACTTTTTAATTCAAAACTTTCAAGTATATTTTATGCTCATATAGGGGCGTGAGGGTGAATAATCTGCTTCGTTAATAATATAAGGGCAATATGCATGCAGGCGAGTCTGTTAACTGATGAACATCTTACCACGACGATAGGATAAGTAAAAATGTCTAATATATGAACATAACGCTACTGTACAGGTTCTGAAGTTTCCAGGGAAACTAAAATTCTGAAATGACACGGATACATCACGCAGAAAATTAATCCAAAATGCAGAGCACCTAGCCCCTAGGGTTAGCGGAATATGACATACCACGCATCACAATGGCATAAGTAGCTGTATAATAGCTTACATGACAGTATTTATTCCAGAAAGTTGCTGAATGCCTTGAAGTAGACAGCCAAGAAACAAAGCTCTCCGAGTGTATTTTGTTGTCAGGATCTGTAACCAGACAGAACTTCTACTTCCTGACTGCTCTCGTGCTCGTAATTCATTTTCCTCCTCCACGCAGGCTTGTTTAATGCTTTCCAGTTCCTCCTCAATAGGAAAATCATCCCCGCGTATAGATCTCAATACCTTCAAAGCTTCACCGTACCTGGTAACATAAAAGGTGTTTTTTTTTGTACAGTTCCATGACAACAGCAAATATGATAGTCATTATGAAACAATAAGGAAAGCTGATCATCATTAAACATGAATTAGTAATGACCTATTAGTCCTTTTGCTGTTATGGAATTATATACCAAACACAGTGCTTAAAGGATCAGTATTCTGGCCTAAGAATTTTTGTAGCAAAAGTAAATTCTGCAAAATTAATACAAATTAACAGATTATTAAAGTTAGGGAACATGTGAAGTGTGAAAATTCTGGTGCATTCATCAGGGTTGCCTGGAGTCAGTCACATGTACATGGGCAATGAAGTATGGTGCCTGATTGGGTACTACCACCAGGTTTACGACGTCATAATTGATTCTCTACATCACGAGCCTGAGTATCTTAGTATTACAACTGTAGATAATTAAAAGTACAAGTGCTTCTACACTTTCATTTTATTATTCTTGGAAACAGAACTGCCGAGAAAAATATTTATGCAGAAAAACAGAATTAAATTATGTACTTACTTTTTCTGAGAAACCAACCATCGAGGACTTTCTGGCATTCCTAAGAATCCAAAGAATTGTATACAAGCTGGCACAGCAGCTAAACCAAGCATGTACCTGTAATGTACATAACATGAAAATATAACAAAAGTTATTTGTATAATAAGAAATTAAATAAAACTAAACTTTTGTAACATCATACTTCTAAATAAAGGCATAAAGCTATAAAAATATTATAGCAGTAATAGGCTGTGAGCTTCTTAAGTTGTAATAATGTACCAACATATTAAACATAAACCAATCATTTGTTAAGAATTCATAAAAATCATAATTGCATTAATATCAATTATGCATATTTCACGATTTTATGTGTCACTGAATGACATAACCTACAACCCTTCTGGCCATATTTTAACGTGGAAGAAGAATTGTAATCAGCTGCTTCAAAATTCAAATGAAGAATTACATTTAAAAACAAAAAAAAAACTGAAAAATAATATTGTTTTTATAATATGGACTTGAAGTTGTGAAAATGTGCGATGCATGAGATCACAAAATCCTAGTTATAACAAAGTATAACTTTGAACAACATAAATGCTCAGCAATAAATGAACACACAAAATAGGCAAAGACAAAAATAAAAAAAAGGAAAAAGAAAGATCTGACAACTCACCTTTTAAGTTGTGATCACTAAATATTTATAGGTACAATAAATTTTCAGCTTACGTATTTTTAATTCAAGTCTTAAATTATTTTTTACAGAATCCTTAAAATACGATTTCAACCCCAAAAGAGGAGATATAAATGCTATATCTCCATCTAATATTCAGCCGCTAAGTATACAAAAATAAGAATTAGTTAGTTTACGAGGAGTATTACCAATGTGAGATGTTCACATGGCATTGAGCCTGAAGATGGTCGTCTTCTGGGTCGTTGCACTAGTCTGGTAGAAGTTTATACGATGTAACAACCCAGAAAACAGCCATCTTCATTATTACCAATGTTCTGTTTTCTAAAATTACTTCTGCTCATCGTAATGGTGATATTAGAAATGACAAGGATCACTAATCAAAACCACCTCAAAATTATATTAAAATATGTTTATGATAAGGCTTCTCAAATGACTTTGTACATGGAACCCTTCTGGAATAGAATAATACTGGCAGAATCCCAACACAAACACAAAACAAAACGGAAAATCGTGGACAAGGAAAGAATTTTACAGTGTGCAGAATAGAATAGTGGTCCCATGGCACATGAAATGCATAATAAAAGTTAAAAACTTTTACAGCGAATATTTGTGAGAGTAGAGTAAAAAATTTTCTCAAACAGAAGTTTAACGCGAACATACTTTTATTTAATTATTCACTTTTCAAGAGTTTGAAATGTTACGTATGTTACCTGAAATAATGCATTCTTACCTCCAACCTTGAGGATGAGAACTAAATGCACCACATACAGCAGAGGCAATGAACTGACCTCCGGTAATGAATATGGTGTTCAGAGTAACCAGATGACCGCGAACTTCCGGAAAAGCACTCTCTGCTATGTATACAGGCACACTCATGCTTGCCACACCTTTTGCAGGGAAACAACAAACATGCTAGCTAATAACTTGACACAATAAAGCAAAGCTCCACAATGAAGCATTTATAAAAGAGAAGAACTGTTGATAAACTGAAAACAAAAGAAAAAATTTAATATTTTACAATTGATATATATATATATATAGATTAGTAACAAAAATTTGCAAAAAAATCGTCATCATTTTAAAGAAAAATTCAGTACATGCAAATGTCCTGCTACTATAAATATGATACCAATGATAAATATAATTATACTGTATGAGATTTCACGTTCTCATGGCAGTGAGTATAAATATGGTGGTCTGTATGTAAGTATGGAGTTTTCCTCCGGGGGCTTCCCCGGTTTCTCCGTGGCATCCCAACAATTACTCCATTCACACACAGAAGAAGGCAATGGCAAACCACTTCTGGATCATCTGCCAAGAACGTATATGAACAGGTCCCAGTCCGAGAAGAGAAAAGGATGGAAGGATCCTGTTCATATGGACCTGTCGTCAGACAGAACACTAAATAAATAAATAAATAAACCTTTGCTACTCATTATAGTATAAACACAAAAAATAAATAGATGCAAAGGTATAAAAAAAATATCAAAATTACAGGCCTGACAATCTAGCTAACATATCCATTACAAATTTGCTGCCTTAATAGCGACTTATTGGGAAATAATAACTCAGATTTAAAATAAAAGTCTGTTAAACTGACTCAAGTATTAGTATGCTTATACAGGACATCTGGTGAGAACTAATAGAAACTACTCTTATATGAAATTTAGGTCTACTCTATAACGCGATACACGTGTGGCAACAAGCAAAACATATATAAATTTACATGCCAAAAATAAGACCATGCAACAACTGAGGATAAAACAGCGAAGCAGTATGGTGTAAATGTGGCACACACAATCCACCAACCTCCAACCATTATGGGGCGCACTGCTGAAAACGCCAGCTACACACGAAGCAATGAACTGTCCCATTGTTATCAGGGCAACATGAGAGGATACAAGTTTCCCACGAAGTCGCAGCGGTGATGACTCTGCTATATACACAGGCACAGTTGACGAGATCATGCCTGAAATCCAACGGCCGGTTCCTCGAATGATAAAGTTATAACAAATCTTGGGGAAAAAAACAAACTGGCAAATCAGATTTATCCACCTTTGTTTTCATGCAAGCTTATACTCACCATTTTTATAAAAGGATTCACTGACCTGTACCACTCCCGACATAATTAAAATCTAGATTCCACTGTACACTTCATTACAATGTACAAATGAAGTGACGTAATGGTCTTTGAAAAAGTTGTCAGTGGAACCACGGTTCCGGAAAATTTGACGTAAATACGTCTATACGGAAAGGAAGTTTATATATTGGCTTTATTCTAAATATTTCCTTCATACATGCTTTACAATTGAGATAAGTTTGATTAAGACTTTGCTTATTTAACTTGAATTGGTTACGCTTAAGATGGGTCTGTGGTAGCTGAATGTAATGTAAAGTAATGTAATGAAATGTAATGTAAAGTAATGGAATGAAATGTAATGTAAAGTAATGTAATGTAAAGTAATGTAATGTAAAGTAATGTAATGTAATGAAATGTTTTATAGGTAACAACAATGCCGAGTAAACACGTTTCCTAGGTAACCAGATTACACTTTTTCGTTTTCCTTTTTTGCCGAATGACCCTTCAATATAGACGTACATACGTCAAAAAAAAAAATTAAGTTGGAATATAGACTGTAAATAAAACTATAAAAGAGAGTAATGTTAAAACTCTCAATAAATAGACGATAAAACATAGGAATAAAAATAAATTGAAAAGAGAAATACATAAATTTGTCTATTATGGAAGTGTGGTAAATAAAAATTAGATTTACGAATAAGATTAGCCATTTTCCTATTTTCCAACCGTGACCACTAACAAAAATGTGTAATAGCAAACCTGTCAGTATGACAACGAATTACGATAATTCATTCGGAATATTACGTCGCCCTGGTGTCCGGAAAATATGAGTTGTGTGATGAGACTTACGCTATTTCGGGTTACCACTGTTCAGCGTTAACACGTAATAATCTATTTTGCTTCGCTGTGTAATAGTACACGCACGCAACAGGCAATGCGCGACCAGACAGTGTTTTGTTCTAATGCAGTTTTCATACTCTGAACATCGATATGTATCGTGGAAAGTAGGTAATTTTAAATTTTTGATTTTTCTTTCTTTCGAAAGACGTTTCTTAAATTATATTAATCAAATATTATTCCTGTAACGCCTATTAATAATATAAATTTATCGCTGATTTCATATATTATTTATATATACTGATAACAGATATAATATTTTGAATGTCTGAAATTCAATTTATCTATCATGAAATGTAAATTACTTTACAAAGAAGAAGAACACTTTCTTCAAAACAAAAAATGTACAAGATATAAGCAGTTCAGTAAAATCGCATACAAATATCATTTTGAAACGCTACCAATTTGGCATATTATACGTTCCTGAAACAAAAGAATAAATATATGCGGAGACAAAACATTTGTATTTTCCACTGATTCTATAAAGTCGTCTATCTTTGGTTGTACTTATCATAAATTCGAACTGATTCTCGTCAAATAATAATGGAATTTGCTGCAGTCATCTAGAAAGCGTCATGTTATTCAATTTTGGCAATATCCTTCCTAACCCCTGACCTTAAAAAACTATATGCTGTATAATATTTTGAATTTTCATTCTTCTTAGCCTATAATAGAACAAACTATCGATTTCTTCACCCAGTTCTTGTTCCCTCACGATTTGAAAGCTACAACTTTCATGTCGCCCGTTTTCGGAATCCACATTTTTACTGCAAAAACGGCTACAATTCTGTTGCATCAGGTGAGCCAACTTGACTATTTTCTCCCGATCCTTCGAGCACAATGCACACAGTTCTAGTGCAATGGTGAATTTCAACGTGGGGGAGGAACACACTGGCGCATGTCAACTATGTAAATTATACAGAAAGTCACGTGCAATGTCCAGCCCGTGGATCGTAATCTTTTTGCGTGCAAACACGTAATGACGTAATGGGTTTTTTTTTTGTAAAAAAAAAAGAGTTCATGTTATGTGGTTGTGATCTAATTTAAATATAAATTTTGTTCCTAATATATTTTATTAAAACTAAATCCATTCTGCTGTGTGTATGCGAAGAAAGCTGATGTACTATTGTTTTATGTCAAGGCTAATTTTTTCGGTTCAAAGAGGCTATCGACCGAACCGATGGCATGTGTGAATGAATACGTTCTTTTTGTATATGTTTAGGATGTTCTATTAATTTATCTACCACGTTCAGAGTATGTCTTGAGAAACAGCTATCATATGCACTACTTTCTAAGCTTAAAAAAGTGTCTCAACGAAGAGAAATGTATCATTCTTAATCTTATCAACATGGTACTTAGGAAATAAACTACTCACTTTACTAGATATGAAGAAATAATGACGTACTCTACTTAACAAGATTTACAAACTTTGTGTAATTTTCCATCACCAGGATTTATTACAATCATGATACAACATTAGAGGTCAAAGATTGTTTCACATTTTATTTACAGAAGATTTATAAGTTATGCGTAGTTTTTCGTATCTTTAAAAAGATTGCATACAGGCATATCTTCGTTGTGTACCTAAAAATGCAAGTTCTGAAAGTAAAACTAACATACTTATCAAAATTTGTCCCAATTAAACTTAAACTCTTGTTTGCCCTGGTGTTACGTTGATATCCACGATTTAAACTATCACAATCAAAGCTTACTAATGTAAGAAAGCAATTAAGTTGGATCGATCGACTACATGTAAAGTAATTATTAAAGTTGGCCTGTGAATTGAAAATGTGTATAAAATTTATACGAGATGACAGTTTTCAAATCGTGACACTTCCACTATAACAAGGTAAGCCTCGAGCCTCTACGAGTTAATTCTATCGTATTTACATACTTTTTTAACCCAGATTTTAAGGTTTAATCATGCTACAGTTAATAGGTTTGTTGAGACGAAACTTATAATGACGATGAATGGATCTATCATCTTTTTCTTTAGTAATTCATTAAAACGAAGCTGTTAGCTGTCTGACAGTGATTGAAGGGGATATGGAAGGAAGCCTAACTTAAGACACTATTGCGGAATTTCATACATTATCCGTCAAACACAACGGTATGTTACAAACAAAGTTAATATTATCATCACAGTTATTTTATTTATAAGATTTATCAATTAAATATATTGCAGAAAAATACGTCCAAGCTTATTTTCCTTTATCACTTCGTTTGAGGGTTTTCGATCCGAAAGTTATAAGCATTTATGATCTCTCCCATTAGTCCAGCATTTCATGAAATATAAGTTGAAATCGGCTAATTTTCTTGTTACTGATTTCAACCAACAGCTTTACAAGTTCAGAATGCCTAAGAACACATCCAAATCTGCGGACATTTTGTGACGTGTCAACTACAAATATCTAAAGTAAGTTTCTTTCCGAAATAGAAGAACTGTAGTTACAATGAAGCTATTTAACATGGAAATAGGACGACATTAATTTTAAACAGGAATTGTATGCGATGAGCATTGTATGAATAATGTATCGTACTTTGAGAATAAAATTTTCCATTAGTAAGACTTCCCTAAGAGTGCATCATGAATCGGTAACTCGTCTCTGACTTACCATAAAATTACAACACATGAGTGAGTTGTAATTTTATGAAATTTCAGAATGAATTTACGTAGAAAATATTTTCTGCTTTTAAAAATTTAAAAAAAAAATGAATTTTTTGGGCTAAAATTTATTTTTATCGCAGCGATACTGGGATTTTCCCAAGCTTATAATATCAAAGAGCTTAGTCATATGTATATATCTAAATATTTACGAAATAGAACAATCGATATTTCACACGAACTAGAAACGTAACAAATAAGACTCACTCTAGTACAAAATAAAGACTGACGCTTTCAATAAACAGTGTATCAAATTCGACTCTAAGACTCATTCGATCATACGGAATTCGAACCAGGGTCCTTACGAAGTTTATATAACACAACACAGGATTTATGTGTTTAAAATTTACATTATCGGTTCTTGAGCAAAGCGAAACACTGATGTAAAAGAAATTTTTGTACAATAACATTCAGGGATGACAAATCTTTTCCAGTGCTTCAAGACTACGTAATGATAACGCAGACGTATCGTCGTCACTGTAAAAATTACTGGAGTATGTGTAGGTTCAGAACATGACCTAACTCTTCGCTGAGTGTCTTCAAAAATCTTTTTTATCGCGATAAATATACTTCATGTCATGATTGATACCAGGACCTTTGACATTTCCTAGGCATCCGTCAGTACAGAATACATTTTGTCGGATATTTTATTTGGGACAGAAAGAAACCAGAAGTTGTTTGTGAAGAAACCATCAATGAAATCAGTGGTAATTACGTCTTCTGTGGTAAAATTAACTTCAGGAACAGCTTTATCATAGAGATATACTGAAATAGTATTCATTTTGTATAATTTTTGGCCACTGCTCAAATTATCACTGCACATGGAAAATGAAAATATCCATTTCTGCTCCCCTGTTTGATTGCTCAATCAATTTTTGATATTCTTCTGGTGTCTAAATCATTTTTGTTTTTTGTAAAACTTCTTTGTAAGGTCGAATCCCCTGTCTCAAAGTCCTCTAACAGGAAAATGTTGAGTATCTCATTAGCCGATAACGTTGCAATGAATCTGTACAAACAGAATTATTTCTGGCAAGGTCAGCTGTCGGAGAAAAAAATATTTAGTTCCTTGAAGTCTCAAGTAATTGGTAGTGATGCAAGGAACACGTTTACAGATTGCCTTCCATATTATATTATCGAAGGGATTCATATCTGGGTCGATTCTTGACCATTCCAACATTTGAATAACTACAGAGATGATTCATCACTGCTCTGATAGAATTACATGAAGTTACATCACGCATGAAAATATCATCTTTTTTTTTTTTTGAAAACAATCTTTCAGTTTTGAAAACAGTTGTACCGTAACTTGCACGTAACATTAATTAAACATCGTTTCCAAGAAATCACATTCGTCGGAGTATTTGACAATCTGACTTCACGCAGTCAGATGACAGTTCTTCGCCAAATTTGATCCTTAAACATTGACGTTTATCGTAAATTATTTTCACTATTGCTTCATAAGAGGAAAATACCTGTAAAAAACGATACACCCTTTTCAAAATATCGCAAGAAAATTCTTTATTCAAACCGAATCGTCTTACATTCATATTTATCTCACTAAGCCATTTCTAAGGAAATATATTACCTTAGTCCATTATTTTCCTTGTGAGCTCGTGCGAAACGTTTTTCCTTATTGCCTTGGTTTTACCAAAGGACTACGAGTCTTATAATCAAACCCAGAATGACGTCTGCGAACAGATCTGGAGTTAATCTGAGTTCCACCATCGCTCAACTTCATTGTTAAATCTTCTGTTGATCCTCTGCGATTTTTCTGAGAACTTCTTCAGAATTCTGTCCTTTCGATGCGTGATTTTCCTCATGCCCTTGGAGTTGTAATAGTTCTTGAGAAATACGAGTTTACCCAATTCAATCTTCTTGTTCATTCTACCAACATTACGAAGTGAAACCAAACACGAAGCTAAAATTTCAAAAGCTCCCATCACATTTTTTTTCAAAATAACCTCGATTTTGTATCAATTTATTTTGACTTACGTCACATCTGTCAAATTTGCATGATGATCTACTTTAGATGAAAAAGCAAATGCAACATACGAATAAGACCAAGAAAGAAAAATACTTCGTTAGCAACCTGGACATCCCTGCCTAGAGAATTCGAAATAAAAATATAATGGCTTCATGCCAATGTACGCAGTGTACAAAGAGTTGTAACGTGCTTCAGAGACAAAGAAGAAGGTAAAAACATTACTTAAGATTGTGAGATCATTCCCCATGATTTTAAATTCATGGATCAGAATCCTTCTTCAAGGTAGCCAAGGAACTTCCGGTCTTTCACAAAACTCAAAAGTCCATACTATACCCACATGAGTCCAATGTCTTGAGCCAAACAAATCCTGTCCACATTGTACACCTTACGTCTTTACAATTCACTTCAGTATTATCCTTTAATCTAAGCGAGGACCCCCCAAGTTTCCAATTAAAAACGTGTACGTATTTATTATATGGATCTGAGGTATTCACGGCGATGAGTCTGAAGATTTCTATCTTCTGAGTTGTAGCTCCGTGTAGTTTTGTAGAATTTTACCAGATTTTCAGATGTCCTTGCTGTCTCTATCATCAAGCTAATCTTTCGTCCTGATGACTGAGGCAGCATTAACCTCTGAAGTTCTGGTAAACTTCTACAAGACTACACGACACTACAACCCAGAAGATAGACATCTTCGTGTTTCTAATTACTCATTGCCTTGCACATGTCACCCTGTTTACATCTGTAACCTAAATGATTTTTGGTGACGAACATTTCAGATGACCAAGAATATAAAATAAAAATATGTTCATTCCTTTCATCGTCTTTTCCCTTCGTTTATTCGTCATTGCGTTCACTTTTGAACCATTGTTTTGTAGCAGTTGGCAGAACATCGAAGAATCCTCTCTCTTGGCAAAAGTGTTTTTCAGCAATTAAAACATATTTCAATGATCCCTATTCACGGAAAAATTCAAACACGTTCAAACCCTTAAAACCTGTTCCATAGACAACCATTTTAACGTTGATTTATCACGAATTTCTATTTAATAACGTGTTATAGACCCCCAGCCATTCCGTACCACATCCAGTCAATATGAGCACTGGGATACAGGATTGAATTTCGGTTCGCAGATACTTGTAAGGTATAGTACGTTTTGCCCTGTGCAGGCCGAAATGTTACAATTAACCAAACAACTGCTGAGACTACAGTCAGAGTAGCCGAAGTAGCGTACAACGAAAATGAAGTCCAACTGTGCCAACCGAAGTTTCGAGGTCACATTATCACCACCAAAGCGATACGAATTTGGGGAATTTACCAAAAGTTAATCGCGAAACTACATACTGTATCTCAGATCCGGTTATAACGTTGAAATAGAATTAAAAGCGAAAATAAAACATATTCCCGTCGGTGTTAATCATCATGAGACGGATACGAAGTGACCACTTCTATTGTACTCCTCGGTGGTATTATTTCACTCTCTGGAGTGACGTGTGGGGAGGCAAAATTTGGTAAAAATTGCTATCTTCTGGGTTGTTGCGTAGTGTAGTCTGGTAGATAGTGACCATCTTCCAGACTACACTCTAGAGTTAGAGGCGGCCATGTTGTTAGGACTTGGCGATGTCTTTGAATTAAAAATAAATAAATATAGGGCAAAGTTTATTTTAACTCCAAATCCAAATAGTAACTAGATATCCCACCTTCTTTAATAGTAAATAAATGCATTTGTATTAACTGTTTCGTATAATTAACACTGAACAAGAACTACATCCTTAAGCAGAGTTAAACATTTGATCTTTGTAATGGTGAAGTGTGGTGTTTACTTTGAGGTACGGACTGAAGTATGAAAAAGTATTTAGGAAAGCCCCTAACTTAAAGGGTCTTCTTTTCCTCGTTATTTTATTTCTGTTGACATAAAATTAAATAAATATCCAGGAAAATCATGGATTCACATTAGTATAATCTGTGTACAGCACAACTAAACCACCAAGCAAAATTTATGAACATTTCGGCCAGAGACCAGAAAAATTACGATTTAACTGCCATGGTAACAAAATGCAGCCAAGGGCAAGACGTTATTATTGATTTCCCTTGAAATAATCGCGTGTTGTGTACGGACTTGCTTAGTATACACGTGTCTGATAACGCCACAACGATGATGGAGGAGAATTTCTTTTTTTAAAATATCACGTATTCTACCCTCATTAGCGTTCAGCCGTAACAAAAAAATATTACGTAATCTTCAAACTTCGCAGTTGCAATCTCACGACTACAAAAAATTGGCCACTGTATACAACATCAAAACCGGTTCATTGAAAATACCGCATGGAGAAATTGTACTGACAAGCTCAGATAAAATTTACTATCGTCCATAACGTGTTCAGAAGATTTCAGCCTTCAAGTCAGATAAATCCTGAAGATGGCTGTAGTCTGGTAGAAGTTTACCGACGTTTAAGAGGTCCTTGCTGCCTCCATAATCAGGGTGACTCATCGCCGTTAAAACTACTACAGATAAATCCTGTTCACAACTTCGAATCCTATTTATTTTATATACATTTTCATATATAATCATTTAATATATTTTAAATATTTAAATGTTAATTATGGTAATATTTTAATATTTAATAGGAATTTTATTGTGATTAGACTGACAAGATTTAAACAAATATATATTTATCACAATATGACGCAACTTTATCATCTCATACATTTTCATATTACCTTATCATCTACGTCTAGGTCTCCCCCAATGGAATCTTTCCTGAAGTTATTCCATCTAAAATGTTATAGAATGTACCTTTATCATGCAATTTACTGTATACAGAATGAGTTCTCAGTCTTACCGAGATATGAGATTATTTTTAACTGTTATAAACTCGCGGGCCACAAGGTTATGAATTGCTTAAAACTCCATGACAGTTTATTAAAAATAATAGTAAACAACGCGTGTCATTAAAAATTAAAGAAGTTAATGCATTACTCAATAATTTTAACAGACCGTACGTCGTAGTCCAGTGCTTATCACTACTGCTTCGTACTCGACAGACCCCGGATACAAATGTTGGCCCGCAGGCAGAGTTCTTCCAGACAAATGCAGGAAAAATACCTTAAATCAGGCCACGATCGATTCCTTCCAATTCCTTTACAATTTATTATTCACGATTCATTCTATCATTAGACGCTATGTTGTCTGAGCTACTAAGAGTGTTGAAAAATAAATCTTAGATAAATAAATAAACAAAATAACATATTACTTAGATATCTGACACCGCTTTTAACAGATTAATATTTAAGTATCAAGTTCAATGTCTCTTCTTACGATCTGCGTTCATCACTCGTAGAGTTAATCAGTAAGACGTGTCAGAGTTCTTGATTTTATCTCTTGATTAAGCTGAAGAATCAGTTAACAGTGACAGTCAGCGCTAATTACTGATAGATTAATAAAACATGCATTGTGACGTCAGATATGTATATTTCCATCACAAATGACACAGTATAATGTACGCGGGCCGACTAAAACTGCGGTCTCTGATTGAGAAACAATGGTAATAATCTGAACTTATTTCGGGCGATGCAACGGATAAGCTGACTTGAGATGTTTTTATCCTCAGTCATTCAACAACTTCTTACAAATCGACCCCAAACAAAGAAATATTCTATTTGATGTTCACAATTATCCATATTTATTAATACGTCATTTACTTCAAATATATTCATTATTTGAAATAAATTAAAACATATTTATACGTATCGTTTTATCCAAAATTTATTAACTATTTGTAATCATTAAATTTTAAAGATACTTATTCATATTTTTATATGTAATTATTTCATAGTATTAAATTAGTAAATATATAAGTAAGTATAATATAGTAAATTAGTAATAGTAAATTAAAACTAGACATCAATAATTATCTAATTATGAAAATCTAGAACCCATTTAATAGCTACATGTTTACCAATTACTGTCGAATCTTTTGCATAAAAACATTCGATATATTTTGTTTGCCCGACCATAATGAAGAAAACAAAAAGTTATTTAGCTCATTATGGTTATAATTATGGGGTAAAAATATCGCGGCACAACGGTGTGCCACGGAACACTGTTTGCGCACCACAGCGATAGGTTATTGAGAGACAAAGGAAGACGGGTCACTCAGTTGAACAGAAGGGAAGAGACGGCAAGTGAAGTCAACTGAAGAGAACGTAAGAGAGGAGTAAGTGGATAAGATAAGAAGTGAGTAGAAATAAGAGAAGTGAACAGAGGTGAAGGGAGAGAAGAGAATAGAATAGGAGAAAGGTAGAGGCGATAAAAGTAGAGACGAGAGAAGTGCAAAAAAGGAAGGTTATCGGACGACAGGAGAAGAGGCAATGAGAGGAGAATGAGAGTAAAAGAGAGTGACGATGGTTAGGTTAGGTTAGGCTGAGTATCCGCCACCATCCCCTCGCCGCCATGACCGTTCTCGTCGCTACGCTTGGCGTCGTTTTTCTACCATCGTGCTCAGGGTTGTACAAGGGGTTTACCACCTTTCCTGGCGTCTCCTGAAGGCGTCGCGACGCCTGGCGTCGGTTTTCTAGTTGACTGTTCAGCGTCATTCGGCGACTTGTCTGATGTAAAATTGGCGTCATTTCAAGGGTTTGCGATGGAATGCGTCGCGACGCCGGGCGTCGAATTTCGAAAGTCGTTCCAATGCTCACGGAAGGGTTTGGGTCACATTCGTTGGGTCCTGTGATGGCGCCGCGATGATGGGCGTCGCGACGCCTGGCGTCGAAATTTTAAAATCGCTCCCAAAGTTAGCCGATGGGGTTTTGATCACTTTTCTGGTGTTCTGCGATGGCGTCGCGGTGGTAGGCGTCGCGACGCCAGGCGTCTATTTTCTAAAGTCGCTCCCTATGTCAACCGAAGGTTTTGGGTCACATTCCTGGTGGCCTATGACGGCTTCGCAATGGTAGGCTTCGCGACGCCGGGCGTCGAATTCATAAATCCGATCCCAATGTTAACCAAAGAGTTTGTGTGACAGTCCTAGTGTTCTGAGGTGGCGTCCCGACGGCAGTCGTATTACTTTTACCTTCGTTCTTATTGCCATGTGAGGTCTTATCTGCGGTAAATTTGGCGTCATTCGAGGACGCAGAAATGATAGGCACCGAGACGCCTGGTGTCGGTTCTTTAACATCATGCCCAGTGATATTGGAAGGTCTTCAGTCATACTTCAAGTTTGCTGAGTTGGCGAAGGAAAGCACTTGTCACAAAAATGGTCACTATATTTTCAAATCGACGCCACACGTAGTGACGCTGACAGTCGTAACACCAAAGATTGCGACGACTTTAATAGGAGCCAAATTTACCGCAAGTAAGTCTCAGTAAGACATTGGGAACGACACCATATTATCGACGGCTAGCGCTGCGACGTCTTTATTCGCGGTGCCATGACAAGACGCCAGAAATATGACTAAAGACCTTGGAATATATTTGGGCACGATGTCAGAAGAAAGCGAAAGGTGTCACGACGCCTGAAAAAGACGCAAAATATACCGCAAGGTAAGTCTCCATACCTCGTTGAAAAGGAAACTAGAAATCCGACTCTTAGCTTCTCGAAGCCAGTAAAATACCCGATGTCATCGAAGGACGCCAATTTCGCCGCAGACGAGGCTCCGTGTACCAATGGAAATAACAAAACCGACATCAAAAATCGCGATTTTCATGATCGGGAGGACGCCAAAAGACCATATATTTAGCGTACGGGAGCCTCGAGACGCCTTTGAAAATGAAGTTTGAGAAGGGACGCTGATCTCTAAGAAGGAACAGAAGCCATCAGATGACCTGATAACCTATGTGACATGGCTGCGGCATACAGACGCCAAGCGTCACAACAAAAAGAAGTTTGGGAATTACTCTTAACTTAAATATTAACATAAATAAACTAATTTTGTTGATATTATATTAATACGAAAACAAATTTGCAAAAATGAAGCACGCGTCAATCCTAAAGCTCCAAGAACAAAATAAAAATGCAGAGTTATGAAATAAAACATTAAAAATTCAACCCCTGGCTGTATGAACAAGATATATTCATCTTATTTTGTAACGGAGAAGGGCTCTCTCCACGTCGTTAAATTAAACTGGGTTAAACCAGCAAAAAAAAAAGCCAGGAGAGACAACAGTGCCTTTATGAACATTTCTCCGTTAACTTGGAAATGAGTGTTTGTTTCCCTGGCAACGATACAACGTACAAGCCGCTTCTCCAAAGCTATATTTAGGTATAACGTTGGTCTCTTTCATTTATCCAGCTTATATGATGATAAAAGGGTTACAGAAAAGTATCGGAAGAAAAATGAAAACAGTGTCTACTGGTTTAAAATAAATTTCCATCGCAAACTCTAACATAATATGCGGTATATGTATCTGAGGAACATTGTCTACACGAATACTGGTGTCATTCAATGGGAAAGATAGCATTTCGACATAAAGAAACAACCTAATAAGTGATTTTAATTATATAAATCAATCTGGTGATATAATACAATGGATTTCGGAAGAAAAGGCTCTCATCTCAAAACGCCTTATTGTAGCCGTCCAAAAAAATTGCATGTTTCAAGGTCACGTCAGAATCGTACGTTACAACACGAACAGCGGAGAACAGATGGGTGCAGCGTGGCAAAGTTAGCAGAGTCAGAGTTGGTAAGTCAGAAAAGGAGGGTGGGGGAGAAGACCTTTCGTGGCCTCGAGGCAAGCAATTCGCTGACGACAACCAGAGTTCTCTGACACGGCCGCGTTGTCGAAAACTCAGTGTACTGTCATTAATTAATGAGTTTATTAAAAAATTATATCAACGTATACTTTCAATCATGTCTTATTCGGAAGTAACTTACACCGAGAACACCTCAAATCTCACTATGAATACTTATGATCGATAAAAGGCTCTTCTTGACTCATAAAAGGTCACGAAATACATGACGTCCATTGTTCCCTGTAATAACCAGACACTACCAGTTACAGACAGAAAGACTATAATGACAATTTGCTATGCCAACAAAAACTGTGTTGATACAAGTGTTAAAATGAGTGGTACACGCTTCCTAATTACGCCGTTGTCGTCATTAAAAACCTGATAAGCCATTTCTAATCTTGTTTTATTTCGATAACTTTCTGCATCATACATGATTTACAAAAACACGATCACCGTAAAACATTTTTGGAAACTTTGTATCCCAAAACAGAATTTATACGTTGTAATACCGACAGCTTTGAAATAGTTAATCAACAACGTACAGGTTGTCCCAAAAATATGTATACACATATTCAATAAATGAAATAAATACATTTTAATAAACTAAACCATTACATACGTCAGCGTTGGCACTGAGTAAATTAGCTAATCTAGTGTAGTGTTCAAAATGACCACTGTTAGCTTAGTGGCGCAGCTGACAGCTGCGAACAGCTGACTGACAAGCGGCGACCAAATTTACAGTTGATACGCCTGCGTAAGACCATTAAATTTCTTGTCGGAGCTCTGTTAGTGTTGATGGCTTTGTGTTGTACACCGCGTCCTGCAAGTAACCCCACAAGAAAAAGTTTTGTGGGCTACTCAACAGATTCTATGCGTCCTATCCATCTGTCAGGAAAAGCGTTGTCAGAATAGGCCACGATATGTGGGGGGGTACCCAGTATTGTTGATACAACTTGTCCTCAACTTCACACAGCTGACAAATGGCGGAACAATTCCATATTACGTGTACATATTTTTTGGGACATCTGTACATTGACGCAGGAAATACATTTTCAACTACGTTGTTATATTTCTGGTTAAAATGGATGGTTTCATCGATCTAGTGACCAACGTTCTCAATCTTGACAGTTTAAAATAAAGATCAGTATTTATAAGCAAATATAATTTAATATAGGCAACAAGATACACACTTGCATATAGTAATTTTAAAATTTCACCAGCGTAGTAATCTAGAAGGCTGAATATGTTGCAGGGTTAAATGAAATTTGCATATCCCATCAGGGGAAACTGACACATACATGAACACAAAAAATACAAGGTTCTTTGATTTAACGCCTTATGAAGAAATATTAAAATACTTTAAAATTTCCGCGGTCTAATTTATTCACAGTGGAGCCACCTACTTTCGCATAATACAATTCTAACGGAAGTAAATAAAATACTAATAAGAGAATAATCAAAACAATGAACTCTGGATAATGCGTCCTTTATTGTAAATGTAAAAGTGTCTGTCAATACGTGAAGTTAAAAGTCGCTGGGACATGAAGGTATAGAGAGGGCGCAGGAGTAAAGCTCCATCCATTATTTTATTCTGTGGAGGTTTCGATTGTAAATTTCTTTGTTGAAACGATGTTTCTTCATATTCACCGCTGTGAGAACCTCAAGTCTTACATAGTAAACCTCTATGGGAAGGATACTCATCGCTTCATTCATCGCCCTGATGACGGAGGCAGTATGACCTCTGAAACGTTGGTTAACATCGACCAGACTACACAGCGCAACAACCCAGAAGACAGAAATCTTCATACTCACCGCTGTGAGAACCTCAAGTCTTACGATGTTAATTACCTACAGATGCGTTCTTCCAGTTAACTTCCCAGAATTTCTTTGCATCTAATGAAGCATTACTTCCGTTATTGAAAAAACACACGATAATAAAACACAATCACGGGCACAGACGATGATGAATCCTCTTACCACTGTTTATTTATTTATTTATTTAACTACGTTTCATCAGCAGTAGAAATTACGTAACGTTAACCGATATAACACTGTAATTTATTATTTCCGAAGTCTCATTTGTTCCATACAGCCTCGGGGGTCATTAAATTTACCACAAACAAAAATCTAATTTTTTTAAAAAAATGAATCATATTTCAGATTTTTCCACAAACACCTTTCGGCCTCAAAAAATACTGACTGCCCCACCCCCCCGAAAATATTTCTCGTTATTTATAGACTTCGAATGTTCATAACCGCCTTCACGAATATCAGTCTTTATCTTTCGCCAGATTAATTCATCCTATCCTGTTCCTTTAATGTTTATTTTAATATTATCCTTTCGTCTTTTTCCCTAAATATTTTCCGAATAAATTTTTGTGTGGATGTCTCATCTCTTCTATGCGTGTTACATTCCCCGCCCATCATCCTTGATCTGATCACCCTAATTTTATGTGATAAATAAAGTAAACTGTAAATTCCTCACTAAGCAATTTCACTAATTTTCCTTTCAATTCCTACCTCTAAGGGATAATTTTTTTTTAATATCATCTTCTTATACATCTTAAATCTGTTCTTTTTCTTAGGGCGTCAGTCTTAGACCATAACTGTGCTCAAAATAATAAAATATTGTCCAGATTCTTAACATGACCAAAGTATGATAATATGTAAGACTTGAGGTTCTCACAGCGGTGAGTATGAAGATTTCCGTCTTCTGGGTTGTTGCGCCCTGATGATGGAGGCAGTATGACCTCTGAAACGTTGGTTAACATCGACCAGACTACACAGCGCAATAACCCAGAAGACAGAAATCTTCATACTCTGATGACGGAGGCAGTATGACCTCTGAAACGTTGGTTAACATCGACCAGACTACACAGCGCAACAACCCAGAAGACGGAAATCTTATGATAATATGATTAGTTATAAAGCCGGAGTTTATAAATTAGGATTATATTTGTATGGTTAACCCTCCTAAGACACGTAAGTTTAATTATTCTGTTTCTTCATCGCAAATCCTCCGAATACTGAGTTTGATACAAGAAACTTGGCGGTTCTTACGTATTGTAGTCATAGCAACTAACATTCCATCTCATTCGTCATGCATCGTGAAAATTCATTTTCATTCAGGAATGTCCTGTCGTAACAAACAAGCTTACGCAATACGCAGTTCAACTTTGTATTTTCTTGAATTAGACTAGAATTCTTATACCTGCCATGAATGTATTTCTTATTTTAGTGTTTGACGTCGCACTGCGTCACTCTGTGACTGTTTCTATTCATATATTTAATCCAGAAAATGGCAAAAAAAAACCAGACGCAAAAGTTTATCTGAAAGATCTGATTTGTGAAGCTTAAATATAAGTCCATATCGTACGCGTGTATGACATGCTTACTGTAAACATTATGACCACACCCAGACACGGAATATGCTATTTCAGACACTCAAGATGATTATATTAAGAGTATTATACGTATAACTTTGTTAATACAACATAATGCTAACGTCGTCCTAATTCGTGTTCAAATCTCGAAACGGATTTCCATACTAGGGTTTTACGTAGATTTTCTAAGTCCCTCCAGGTAAATTCCGTAACAATATCTTAAATTAGGCCAAAACCTCTTCCTTCCACATCCTTTCCGATTCATGATTCATTATCATCCTCTCATTCGACGCTACAGAGTCTGGGCTGATGATAAAGAGTATAAATAAATACTTCCCTCGTTCTGACAGAGATGCCTAGCCTATTTGTTAAATATTTATCTTATCGTAGAGATAACAGCATTTCAATTGGGGTACTTATTCCAATTTCACGAAGACAAATCTGAGAACGCGAGGTTTCCTTTTGTGGGTCACGAGCCAAATTCTATACGAACACTAAGTAAATACACGTAAAAAAACCCAACAGGTTACACAAATAATAATTTCTCCGTATAATTTTCCAAATCATTTGTCTTCATAAATATATCAACACCCAACGAAATTCCTTTCCGTGGAGTCGATAATTTACATAATTTGTTAGTCAGTCAAAGTTTTATCTAGGAATTAATAACCTATTCATTTAGGCTTCTAACTATTGAGCCTAATCTCAACTGTTTAATTCCGCCGTGTTATATAAGTTCAACGATATTTCAGAGATTCTTACTGCCTCCATCTTCAGTGTAGTCATTTCCCTAATGATGGAGGCAGTAAGCACTTATATCGCGTCTGAAAATTTCTACCATACTACACTGCGCGACAACCCAGAAGACAGCCATCTTTGAACTAAATTAGAATTCGTGTTTGGGAAATATGGTTATGATTAAAAAAATATAACACTTTATATGAAATGAATAACTGCTCACAGCAACGGGCCATCTATCCACTGTGGGAAAATAAAATATTTCACGATCATATGACACTGGGTTTTGGATAAAAAAAACTTTTCGTGGAAAATTACTTCAGCAACAAGTTGAATGATGATTTAACTCAACAGTTTTCTTTTTTGTGAACACACATGTTTTCAATACAGCATCTGAGTATCACATATAATTTGTAGAGGACAAGAGAGGGCATTGTGGTCGATGTCTGTCCGAATGTGACATTCGAGGACAGCTGAAAACATTTTCATGGCAATATTTCAGAGTTATTTTAACATCTGTCTATACTTTAGCACTGTCGTTAAAATTGGACAACACAAACGAAGTTCATATTAACACCTACATGTTTTTCTCGAAAAAATTACTGGGTGGAAAAATCCCAAGGCAATTCCACAATCACGTGAGGAAATCTCCGCCATGACGTCGCCATCCAGGCACGAGAAGCTCCAGTAACACAAATGTCAATGACCCGCAACAACTCTGACGACAGTGGCGCCAGCCGCCGTGGTCAAAGGTGAAATTGTCACAAACGCGACAGAATTATTACACTTACGCACGTGGCAAAGACAGGGTATCGGCTCTCCGTAAACCCACTGCCGTCCGAGAGGGCTGCGTATCACAAAAATTGATAACAGCTACTGCTAAAGACCTTTTCTTTGGTTCCTGTTTGTAGTTCAACGACTGGGAGTAGGAACCGAAGCTTTCACAGCGACTGGCACTTACAAAATCTTCTCTGACCATCAGCCTTTGTCACTTGGTTAAAAAAGAACGACGTTCCACTTTACAACTTTACAACTGACGGTCAGATTTTAATGTAACACTTCCAGCCAAACAACAAGCTAACTAAGACTGTATTTGAAGCTGAAAGCGAGCCAATGGGAGGCCAGCGGGCAGCGTCAGGTGTTTCCTGATTGGTGGAGATAGTTTTCGTCACCAGGTACCAGGGCTGACTGCGAGTGAAACCACCAACAGAGTTAAAACTTCTTGGGGTTGAACCATCTCAACAGCTTCGAAAACAAAGTATTTGGACAGAAAACCGCTTTGTAATGCCGCCCATAAATAAGTCCAAAGCCGGATTTTGCAATCTTTTTTTACATTAAAGCCTAATTTATTTAATTATCAGTGAGTCGGTCTATCTTCTTGAGTTTTTCTCCGGTTTTATAATGGTTCAGAGCAAATTCTTCGTCAGCAAATTGAAATTCGCTTTTACGTGATGAATGTTAACAATATTTTCAGAATTTAAATTACATTTTGGCTTTATAATTCTATGAGCTTTCCCCAAATACATACCCCACGCCGAACTCCTATATGATGAGTCACCCACATAGTCAATATCGAGCCTCTTTCTCCATACCAGAATTGGGTACGAAGCTGTCGTTTATCAACACAAAATCCCACTTGAATAGCTGGCGATGCAAATGGGTACACTGAATCATCATTAAGTACTTATGGTAGCGACTGGACTACACGTGTCAGCGAAACTGGGGCATCTAATGGTTCCATTCATTATCTAACCCCAAATGATACGTGGGCATACATGGGGTATCGGTGAGATGATAGTGACACGGGAAAACCGTAGAACTCAGTGTCGCTTTGTCCACTAAAATCCCTCATTCACAGCTCAGGGTGAACCTGACGTGACTAACCATCTGTTTTATGGCATGACCACAAAGCACTCTTAAATTACGTGACAAATATCAACACAATGAAGGCAAGTCTCAGCTAAGATTGGTAAACGACAATGCGTCCAACCAAATGGACCTTTCAAATCCTAAAATATTTAATGAAATTTAATTATTTTGTACTTGGTCACAAGGGTCGATTAATTGCCACTTAATTTGTATATAAAATGTAACTTTGTATGGGACACTCGAAGATTGGCAAATTACATATTCAGGCTACAATAGAAAATCAAAATTGGACAGGACAGTATATGAAAATGTACTTTTCCGTTGACAGAATTTGTAACATTACTCGAATTCTGTTATGAGGACGTACGACATTCCGGTGGCGGTAAACAGAAAATATGAACTTACCAATTCCGACGCCAACAACAACACGTCCCAACAACAAAACTTCTTTCTGGTTTGAAAGACCCATTATCACAGAACCAGCTGTGAACACGAGGCTGGCTAGAAGAATCACAGGTTTCCGACCAAACTTATCTAAAATAGAAATCAAGAATACAAATTATCATTTTGTTTTCTCAAAAACCGGGAGGTTATGCATAGATTAACATTTTCATTCTAATTGTTTAATTTTAACCGTCTAATCACAATAAAATATTTTATTGTGATTAGACGGTTAAAATTAAACAATTACAATTCATCACAATATGACGCAACATTATCATCTCATTTTCATTCTAAAAAAAAAGAAGATGAAGTTCCAGGAATTAAAACGAGAAGCTGAGAATAGGGAAAACTGGAGAGCTCTTTTTGGGCAGAGCAATGGACCTGTCGTAAGACAGAACACTGAATAATAATAATAATAATAAGATTCGAAATAAAAAAAGACTTAATTATTATAACCACCTGCAAATTTACGTGGCGTCACAACCCATAATACCAGAAACCATGTGAAAACCTTAACTCTCGCCTATTTTCATGATTTGAAATTTTATAATTTAAAACTATTACCGAAATTCATTATTTTTATCATAGACCGATGTTATTTCAACCCTATTTTGTAAAGCGTAATATTTCAAATCGCATATTTTACGATTTTCTCCAAACGGATGTTAACGAAACATAAATACGCGTCTCATATTGTCACAGACAACGCATTAGAACGGTATTTGAATCAGCCTTATCTTCCACTGAACAAAAATCCATCAAGTTCATTCATAGCTTAATTATGTATTTCCTGTGCAGACCGAGATTGCATAAGACGCGGGACCTCGACGGATGCCACATATAAAGGATGACCTCAAATGATCAAATCGGTCTTTAACCAGCATAAAACATTCCAAGCACATTCACACGTAAGCGATATTAACTCCCGAAACACATACGAAGCCCTAATCAAATGCAACCGCGAAGCGATATCATAGTTCGTTTGTATGAAGAAAACACTTACATATAATACGCTATTTACATCCAATAAATGAGAACAACAAACAATGCAAGTAATACTTTCATGCATTTAATTAACATTATTTACTTAACAATTATTTATTTTAATCCGTTTTTATAAATTCTTTCAAATTCTTTAGTGTTTCTTTCAATCATTTACTTACAGGCCGATATGTACATCTAATAACATTTAAGAAAAACAACACCTTCGCCCAAAAAATGGAAAAACAAACGTAATGAAACATCACCAAAATACTACAGAAATCATAATTGAGTTTTAAGTTCTTAGATATATTTTACACCTGATGATGGTTTTATAAAAACCGAAACATGTTGTGTAAATGTTCCGAAATGTAAATCGATCAATCGATATGGAACATCAATGATATTTTATTATCTTAATTATAAGAAATTTTAAATATTGTGATAAGACGGATTAAAATAAATAATTGTTATAATATTCACAATATGACGCAATTACAATATGTTATTATTTACTTACATTGATGTTTACTGGGTATATTTACCGAATATGATGAAGACAAAAGCCCATTTTGAACATGTGGGAAATACAAAAAAGGCAAAATGTCTAATTCCTACTACTGCGTAATTTTCACAAAGAAATAAACGTATCGAGAGTTTTTTTTAAAAAAAACCTTTCGGGAAAACTTTTTCAAAAACGCAATTGTGCGTGTAAACGAATTTGTCCGTTCTCATCTCAAATATACTATATAATCTTTTGCAAATGTAAAACCTTTCTGTTAACGCCTCGAAACATGGGGAAAATTCTCAATTAAATATGTAACGTATGTAGTCAATTTCTTAACAGATACTCCAACATATTTTGGTTTGCCGAAGAAAATTATGCACTCTTTAATGTGACCTTCGAGCAGACGAACAGATTATCTGAAGTTAAATTTCAGACAAATTAAAAAGTTCTGCATTCATGGAGCACTACTGCAGACGATTTAGAACATTTTATTTTTAGTCAAAGTTGCGGCCCGCGGGCCACAACCGGCCCCAGACAACCTACAGTCAGGCCACCGGGATTATTTATTAATTTCTTTGTAGTTACAAGTGCGTTTTCTTTGTTCGGAATATCTTGAAAAGAAAACAGTGATTTTTATCTAATCTGCTGCTTTATCTGCTACTGGCTTTGAAAACTGTGTCAGATACAAACTAGCGCAGAAGCAAATTTAAAATAATACATAACTCTATAGTAATTTATAAATATTTAAGTAAAACGTACATTTCAACTTGTGCTGTGGTAATTTGTTCGTTCTGAACAAATACTGTTAAAAAATAAAAAAGTAAATCTTTCACAGTATACGCCATGTAGGCGCTTGGGGTGAGAGCAGGTATAGCTCCTACTGATTCTCAACCTCAGCACTAGATGGGGTTAACGTCACGCCCAGGTCTCGCGTTACCCCCGGGAAACGACCCCGGTACCCATTAGACAGACTGGGTGGGCCCCAGAGCCGGTCTGGACGCAGAGGCTAGAGGAAAAACCATCTGCCCCCATCGGGGATCGAACCCCGGTCGTCCAGTCCACAATCAGTCACTACACTGATTGAGCTACATACTCTTAAAGACAACAAAAATTAATATTATTTTCAAAAAAATATGCCCGGAAGGGATTCTTGACCCTTGGGTTCAAGGGAAAAAAATATGTTCAACCTGAAGGAAGAAAAGATTTGGACACCTCAGAGATATATTGAATTTACCTTGTGAAAGGGAAATAGCATTTGAGTACATCCCTCGTGATTAGCATTTCAAAGCTCGCAGATAAATACAGCGAATGTAACCCAATAAACACTGCCCCCATTCGGATGTTTCTTCACGTTCGTCCTTGTTTAAACCTTTCTCATAGTAAAACAACGTCTCGCTTGTTGAATGCGAACATTAAGACAAGAACCTTGAGATGGACATTCAATGAGGATGTACTCATCACAATGTTAAACTCTCCTGACGTAAAGTGCAATTTGACTATTCCCACTTTAATTCCAGGCTAAGTGCGGCATTGTAAAATTCACGATGAAAATTAATCATTTACAACTAAAGACAAAAACAGTTTCCACTACTGAAGTTAAAACATTTACAGTAACCTGACCAGAAAATTAATTTAAAAACAATTCAAATTCACGTCGACCCGGAGACCGGCTATCCTGACTGGGGGTGTCTTCGTGGTTTTCCTCAGCACCTCCAGGCGAATTCCGGGACAGTAAATTAAAAATTAGGCCATGACCACTTCCTTCCAAATCCTTCCCAATTCATTATCATCCTCTCATTCGACTACCACTGATAGCACGTGGTTAAATAAACTATAAATAAATATTAAATTAATTATTCGGTTTTTGTCCGTCTAATCACAATTATATTTAAAATTTACAAATAAGATAATTAAAATATCATTTTATGTTTCACATCGAATAATCGATTTACATTTGGAACAACATAAAATGATATTTTAATTATCTTATTTGTAAATTTTAAATATAATTGTGATTAGACGGACAAAAACCGAATAATTAATTTAATATTTGATTCACAATATGACGCAATTATACTATCTTATAAATAAATATTTAAATTGAGACTTCAGATTTTAATTGCATGCCAGCCCCATGAAGGTTAAGCTACAGTTATTTTCCGGAACAGCTGTAAGGAAATCTACAAAGTAAACACTTCCATGCTGAAGATGTGTTCATCTGTGACGTAATTAGTAAGTCCTCTCATTCAGAAGAAAAAACCTTCATTAATATAGTAAAACGAAACCAGTATGTTTCTTGCTATCAAAGTAAAAGTATTCGTCCAACTGAATCGAAACCATCTTTTTACATCACATAAAGAAATTCTATAAAGCGGTAAATACGTTGAACGTAATCAGAAACACTTTTACGATCTAACCTTATCAAACACGCTGGTTTGAGGCTTCTCTTTGCGGAAAGCGGAAATCTCAACTATCTAAGAGGCTAACAACGCAACGCTAACTGGTTCACCGATGCATTCTACGTGGTCGGTTCTGCTACGTTCCGGTATATAAAGAATCAGTGAACCACGAAGTTAAGACAGGATTTTCTTACATTTTCCCCTTTTTCGAAGGGTTAGCCGGGCTAACACGGTAAATATAAACTCTCTGTCCCTGTGTTAAATAAATTCACAAAGATAAATTCTATTACACATAATCTGTCTTAAATTTCCAACGTTCAACTGCGCATGGCGTTTTGGTTTTGTCATAAAAACTTAGTTTCTCTAAAAGTTTTCTTTTGGCCTTCAACCACGACATAAAATTATAATTTCCCTAAAGCTGCTACATTTTCATTTAATCTTAAGCTCTTTAATTTAAATACCCCAACACCAAGAGTAAAGAATACGTACTGGGTTACATTAGGTTAGGTTAGATTAGGTTAGATTAGATTAGGTTAGGTTACATTAGGTTAGATTAGGTTAGGTTAGGTTATGTTGGGTTAGGTAAGGTTAGGTTGGGTTGGGTTAGGTTAGGTTACATTAGGTTAGGTTAGGTTAGTTTACATTATATTAGGTTAGGTTACATTAGGTTAGATTAGGTTAGGTTAGGTTATGTTGCGTTAGGTTGGGTTAGGTTAGGTTACATTAGGTTAGGTTAGATTAGGTTAGATTAGATTAGGTTAGGTTACATTAGGTTAGGTTAGGTTAGGTTATGTTGGGTTAGGTTAGGTTACATTAGGTTAGGTTACATTAGGTTAGGTTAGGTTACATTAGGTTAGGTTAGATTAGATTGGTTAGGTTAGGTTAGCATATTGTAGGCTTAAGTACCATATTATGGTAGAAGTTTACCGACGTTTCAGAGATCCCTGCTGCCTTTATAACCACTCAGACCATAAAGCATCGAAAATGAAGGCTACCGATTTTATGCCAGCCGTCAAGCACGCAAACATATTCCTTCATATAGAATACGAAAGAATATGAGATAAGACTTCCGACATACCTGTCAGCCATCCACCAATGAGAGCGAATATCCAAGCAGCTGCAATTGTTGCAGACACAATGGCTTCATGCCACTCGGTTGAGAGATTGAATTCATCCCTGCCAATACAAGAAGAAAAAATAGATTTACATTTTTTTCTATTAAAATAACACAAACATCCAATTCTCTCCACAACTGCACACAAATAAAAGTCTATAAAACGTAAACTAACGGCATACTTCTACAGTGCCGCAGATAATAAAATCACAATTTTCTTATCCACACTGAAGCAACGCACAGTATCAGAAAAGAATTCCAATCCACATTAGCATAATTTATTTTCCAGAAACGTATTCCTCCGAAATGGCATCATTCCACAAGCTGCCGTCAAAAATAACAATTCATACTTAATCCATTTGCTTTCCTATATTTGTCGCAAGTTCAGCCCGTGAGATGGGCAGAACTTGTGGAAATTAATTAGTAATTAATTAATTAATTAATAAGAACTGTCGTTTTGAAATACGGATACCTCGGGTTCATATCTCGACCTGGACTGACGTTGTTCATGATTTTCTCAGTCCCTCAATGCAAACACTGGGATAGTATCTTAAAACAGGCCACAACCGCTTCCTTTCACATCCCTTCCAATTAACTGTTCATTAACCTGCCCTCAAATAATAAAACTTTTCTTGCAAAAACTTTGCCTTCCGTCTTCCATCCACTGTCAGCAGGCAAAACATGTCTAATCCGAATTTCTCGTCAACTGCAATGCCCTAATGGGTCACTTATCTTATTGAGAGAGCACTAGGTCACAGAGATAATGCACTCGGTGAAAAGTGGATGGGGGAAATTTTGTTTGAAGCATATGAATACTTTTAACCCCGGAAGCCGAAGGTCGTCTAATGAAATTCCGTACAGATATTTAAGAATTATTTATACAAACTGGACTTCACAGGGTTATGGCTTCTGTTACTGGTAATTTGAGCTAATTTTCGTCATAATATATTTTTCTTTCTTCCCGCGATTAGTCTGTTTTACATTTTCCCCAAGATAATGCAAGGGAAAACCCACAAAATAGGTAGTGTTCACTTCTACAGCATTTAAAATTCATAATAGCCTGGGCTGTATGATTAACAACTAATAATAGTGATGGCAAATCTACACTACTGATTATGGACGACATGTCGTAGTAACATCCTGCCTTAGCATATAATTTATTACAGTTTCAGTCTGCCGAACATGGCTAACTAATTAACATATTTATCTTCTCTCTACGCCTTTAAACGAACGGTGACAATGAGTTACTAGTTCAAGGGCGAGAATATTTCAAGCAATGGAAATACATTTCCCTTCAAGCAACAACTGAATAAAAAAGACCAGTTAACAATAATTTAAAATATTTCACAAAATTATAAAATTGTCAGCCCTGAAGATGGACACAGATTTTTTATCCGAAACACTGGAATCTAACTACGAGTTTTCACGACGTCATATAGACGTTTCAGAAGTTCTTCCTGCTTCCAACAGGGCGATGAAGTATGAAGATGGAGGCAGCAAGCACCTCTGAAAAATCGGTAAATTTCTACCAAACTACTTTGTTACAATACTGTGATATAGATACCAACGTTTTCAGAGGACCATAATGAATCCATTTGAAAAATCGAGCTATTGAACAGACAGTCTTCAGCCTAGATGCCACTACGGTAAGGTAAGGTAATTTCCTATCAAAATGCTTCCAGAACCGAGACAGTGCCTTCTGCTTCTATGAAGAAATATAAATTAACTATCCACGTGTTCTCACGTGGCAGAATGTCAAACAAAGTTGTATAATACGTAACAGACCAAGCGTGAAATCGTTTCGATGTTAAGTCGCAATATCTGAAGAAATTTTATTCTTATAAAGAAAATTTCGTAAACCGTACTTATATAATGGATACAATTAAGCAATAATAAAAATTTTATTGCGAAGGACACATATACAAAGTATATTTATATCTCAGAGGGGTATAATTTATCCACAAAAAAAAGTCATCGCATGTCCGGGAATGCTTCATTATAGATAATAGTATATTTTTCGAAGTCAGAGACACAATAAAAACAGCATAATCGTTTAAAAATTTTCATACTTCCCTTCCTTGTTCAGGATCCTAGTAAACGAAATACCTGTAACTCCGCAAAGAATAATTCCCCGACATAAACTGACTATAAAATACTTTTCCAGATTCGGTCTGATATCTCCATGTATTTCCACGAAAAAGGGGTACATCGTGTTTTGGTAACTACGTGAAATAAATACAAAAGATTAAAACAAAACATAAAAAAAAAGACTTGAGGTTTTCACGACAGTGAGTCTGCAGCGAGGACCTCTGAAACGTCGATAAACTTCTACCAGACTACACGGAGCAAAACAACCCAGAAGACAGCCATCTTCAAAACATGATATCCCATCTACATATAACTTCACTATCAAACACCAATGACGTCATACCGCCCACATAAGTAATAAATAGTTCTGTTCGGTTGACTCATCCCAACTTCTAGAAACTTGCATCTAATATCAAAAGTTTGTGTTTACTTAAGCTACTATAAGATTTCCCTTTTGTTCTCTTTACTGTTAATTGTAGGATCAAGCATACAGCTTCGTCCAGAAGGATGACGCACATCATGAGCTCTCAAATCGTCTTGACTCAAGATTTAGTAGTAATTTCTCACTCCACAGTCATAGAATGTTCCTGAAGGATCACTTAGGCAAGAGTTATTTGCACAACTACAAAAGACGTCTGTGCAAATACTGATCCTTGGACGCGTCATATCCAAGTCATGACCCACTGTATTTTGAAGAAACATGTTAAGTGTACACCCGTCCACAGGAAACTGTTTATTTTCAAATGGATAATTCCAGAGTTAACATTATTCTCCTCAAAGAAACAAGCTCAAAGTACGAGGTGCGATCGGAAAGTTTCAAGACTGTGTCAATAGAGGGCGAACCGGATGTAGTACGAGCTTCTGCCTCTAGGGGGTGCGGCCTACATTCATAGTGAATCAGTGTGCCAGCCGGCATCATCGAATTAGCATTTGTTTCTTAGTTACGGGCGTTTTGGTAGTGCATTACACCGACCCTCCTGCGATTTCGGAATGGCGGGTGCATCAAATTTTGCCAAAGACTCGCCAAAACGGCTAAGGAAACCTATGAAATGCTAAAGCAAACATTTGGGGAGTCCGCAAACTTTTGTGTGGCATTCACGTTTTAAAAATGGCCGAACCTCTGGCG